>CAUYON010099810.1:0-29788 GCA_963573935.1 Arctocebus calabarensis
CAATGTGAGGACACATAGGACCTGACATCAATGAGAAACAGGCTTTCACTGGACAAGAAAACCTCTGGCACCTGGGATTGTTCAACTTCCAGAACTGTGAGCAATGAACGTCTGCTGATTATAAATGACCCAGTATGACATCTTTTGTTTTAACAGACTGAAGGGTCAAGGGCAGCAATTGATACCATGAAGTGGGTATTACTGTAACAATACCTGAAATATGTGGAAGTGGCTTTGAAATTGGGGGACAGGTAGAGACTAAAAGAGTTTAGACGTCTGTTGGCAGTAATAGACATTAAAGGGTGGTTCAAGTGACAGCTGAGAAAGAAGAGGAGACCATTTGAGACAGCTTCAGTCTTCCTTGACATTATTCCGGTGGACTTTACACAGGTGTTAGTAGAAATGTGGGTAGGAAAGGCCATTGTGCTAAGCTGTCAGGCCCAAATATGGGACATGTAATTAGAAACTGGAAGAAAGGTGATGGTTAGTAAACAGTGGCAAAAACTCATTGGCATTCTTGGTTTTTGTTTTAGTGCTTTGTGGAAAGGAGAGCGTCTAAGTGATGAAGTAGGATATTTGGGAGAAGGATTTTCAGTGAAAGCTTCTCGTGGTGTGGAATGTCTTCTGTTGACTGCTTATGGGAAAATACAAGAAGAGAGAATGAGCTAAACACAGAGTGCACAGTCAAAGGGAATGAAGAGCTACACATGTGGACAATTCTCAGTCTTGCTTCTCTGTAAAGAATGAAGGAAACATGCTCAGGAGAGAACACCAGGAGTGTGGCCAAGTGAATGTTTGATAAGGAGATGAGCATGGACAGAAGGAATCCAGATGATCTTCAACCAGACAATGGAAGATGATCTGGAAGGACCCCAGAGATCCTTACGGGTCCCCTGCCCATGACTGGCCCAGAATGCCAGGGCCTTATTGAGCATCTGATTTCAAGGCTCTGCAACGTGCATTCTGGTGCAGGGCTGTTCCTTGACAGCCCCAGCTGTGGCTCAAGGAAACCCAAGGTCAAGGCAAGGCTGACCCTCTGGACGCGATGAACCACGGTGAAATACATATAGTGCCATCTTCCAGTGATGCGCAGTGTGCACAAGCTGTGAGGACCACCTACATTTTTTTTTTTGATTATCTTTATCATTAAATCATAGCTGTGAACAATAGTGCAATCAAGGGGTATAATGCGCTGGTTTCATATACAATCTTAACTATTTTCATCAAACTGATTAACATAGCCTTCCTGGCAATTTCTCCATTATTATATGAAGACATTTGTATTCTGCATTTAGCAAGGTTCGCCTGTACCCTTCTAAGATGCACCATAGGTGTGGTCCACTCTAATTCTTTTTTACTCTATACGGGTGTTACATTTGGGACCCAAGGTAGTAGGGCTGCAAATACACATTGCCTTGCTGTTACCTGGTGTCCTTCAGCATCAGCTTTAGTATTCCCTAAAGTAATATATTCTTGCCCTTTTTGGGGTCCTTGCAATGCATTACTGCTACCTTGCTAGGTTTCCACATAGCCTTCAATAAGTTTTATATTTCATGGTGATACTTGTTTTCCAGCTGAGTTTAATAGTCCCTTTTCTCTATACAGTACACCATGCATATACAGGGTAAAAAGGAATACTTGGAATCAGTATAAATGTTGACAGTCTTATCTTTACTTAATTCCAGAGCCCTGGTGAGCCCTGCTATAATCTCTGCCTTTCATTAACCAAAGGCATGTATAAAACTGCTACCATTCACAAATAAAGTCCATTCAGGTTTTGTCTTAAAGTTAATCAGCTTCTTGTTCAAGTAGAGCTGTTGCTGGTAGAACTCTTAGAGCAGCCAGCCAGCCTCTAGCTACCCCATTTAATTAGTTAGACAAGTATCCGACAGGGCAAGCTCATGATCCCAGGGTCTGTGTTAAAACTCTCACTGCCATCTTTTCTCTGTCTGATACATACAAAGTGAAAGGTTTAGTTAAGTCGTAGAGGCCAAGTGTTAGCTCTGTCTTTAGCTTTCTTTAATGTCCTGGGATGCTTTTTCCTGAGTGGGCCTCCCACCCTAGGGGCTCCTTATTACCCCCTCCCCCTTTATGGCTTCATACAAGGACTTAGCAAGCACAGCAAAAGTCAGGATCCATAGGCAACAGAAGCTGGCTGCCCCTAAAAATTCTTGCAACTGCCTCCTGGCCTTGGGAGCAGGCAGGTTACAAATCACCTGCTTTCTTTCAGGAAATTGTATATCCGCAGTTCTCTAAATGTTTTAACAACATATCCATTCCTCGAGCACATCCTTTCCTAGTCTCATATCCTACTAGTAAATCATCCACATATTGAAGTCATGTAAACTGTAACTATTGTGCAAGAAAGGTTGACAGGTCTCTGAACAGTGCTTCCCCCAAAGACTGTAGAGGAGTTTTTTAACCCTGGTGGCAACTGAGTCCAGGTATGTTGTTGAACAACTCCATTTCGGGAGTCTTCCTACTGGAAGGCAAACAGCTTCTGACTGACAGGAGCCACTTGGATAGTAAAGAAGGCATCTTTCAAGTCTAAACAAGTGAACTAAGCAAGCTCTGCTGATACCAAGCTGAGAAGAGTGTACGGGTTTGGCGCTATCAACTGCACAGTTAGTTAACAATAGACATGGTGTAGGGAGCTTGAGAGCAATGGTTTTGTTGTCAGTAACATTATTGTGGCTTATTTGTCTTTAAGGTGGGTCCTCTGGATAGGACCTAGTACTTTAAGGCCTAGTACTTAGCCTTTTTGTCACCACGTCTTTTAATCTTTTGTTCTGCTTTAGCCACCATCCCCATTGCTGCCTGTCCTCTAAGCCACACGGGTGACTATGCCCGGGAACTGATTGGGGTGTCCAGGCTCACCAGTCACTCTTCTCTACACCTTCCTTACTAGACCTACATCTAAACTCCCTTTTGGTGGCCAGCCTACTCTAAAGGATGGCCTCCAAAGTTTTCTCAACCTTTTAGGGGTCACAGGAATTCCACAGTCCCCTACAAAGTTGTTTTGTTTTTGTTTTTGACTTCTGAGCCTTTAACCCTACGGGAGTTTCCATAGATGGCACAGGACCCATCCTTGCGGTGCAGACAAACAAGGGGGTGAATCGAAGATCTCTCAGGCCCCCACCTGGCCGTGCCTCTCCTGAGGCTTTAAGGAGCTAGGGTAGCACCCGTATAAGCCTCAGGCCTGGTTGCCGTTACACAGCAAGTCACTGTTATGCCTTCTGACGCCTCCTCCTGTTTCTTTTGGCCCCTCTTCCTGAGACCCCCTGCCTCACGGAGGTCAGTTTGCCTCTCTGACTGGGGCCCACTGCCTCATGGAGGTCAATTCCTCTTCCCGTCCCTTTTTACTGAGGCTCCTGCCTCAAGGAGGTGATCAAATTCCTCTTCTACTCTTTGGAGTGGCCTTTGCTAGTATTTAAAATCTAGCAAAGCCTTTTAAAATCCAGTTCTTACCTGTTCTTCCCCCGGATGTTCGTTCCTCTGTAGGTGAGCTGCCTTCACAGAGGACCACCGTGGTACCCTACCACTCTGCTGAGGGCCCCCCTCTCTGTGTATCAGCACTGGAGGGCTCTTAGGGAATGGTGTCAGTCAAGGGGTAAACCCCCAAGGGGTCTACATCCATCTGGCATGGGGAAGGCCCCAGTCTCTTGGTCCCAATCCACCTGCTTGTTTCCCAAGTCAGGGGACCAAAATGTTCCAGGAAAACAGTGAATTAAAACAGACAGACAAGAGGTGCATGTAGCTCAGAAGGTAGGACGCCAGCTACATACACCCAGGTTGGGGGGTTTGAATCTAGCCCGGGCCAGATAAACAATGACAACTGCAACAACAACAACAAAAGTAGTCAGGCATTGTTGATGGGTGCCTGTAGTCCCAGCTACTTGGGAGGCTGAGGCAAGAGAATCACTTAAGTTGCTGTGAGCTGTGACATCACAGCACTCTACCCAAGGTGACATAGTGAGATTCTGTCTCAAAAATAAATAAATAAATAATAATTAAAAAGTGAAACAGACAGACACTTACACCAACAATATAGAGGAAGTCACCTTTAATTGCTGGCAAGAACTCAGGTGCCTCAAGGCATAAAATGCTGAGCTTCAGGGAACAGTTTTTTCCCAAACTCTTTTATACCTTTTTTTTTTCTTCAGTTCAACATCAGCTACATAGTTACGGCTACAGATGTTAGAAGCCAGGGTATTGTTATTAGTTACAGAGTCCTTTTTTCTTTTTCTTTTCAAGGTTATTTTAGCTCAGTGTAAAGTTTGTCCTTGACTTTCCAGGAGGCGTTCTATTGCAGCTGCCTGCTGCTTCCTCAGGATCACTAGGAAGTGTAAGGTTTATTTCTCCTTCCTCATCCTACGCAAGAGATGGTGTAGGACCGGGGTGCTGCCACTTGCGATGGAAAGACATGGAAAGATTTGGGATATTACTTTGGAGTTAAACCCATAAGAGTGTAAGATGGGTTGGAAAGGGGCATGAGAGAGAGAGAGGGTTCAAGGGCGATGCCAAAGTTTATGCCGTAAGCAGCCAACTAAATATGTGGTGCCATATTTATCTAAAATCCAGAAGCCTGGGGAAGAAGCTGCTGATAAAAGTAAATTAAGAGTTTACTTTGGGTATTTTAAGTTTGAGAAGCCGATTAAACATCCAAGTGGGATGTTGAGACAGCCGCTAGATAGTCAAGCCTTTATAGTTCTGGGGAAAGGCCTAGGCTGAGATGTAGGCGCTTGCAAGTTATCAGATATAGGTGTCATTTCAAAGTAGTGGTTAGAAGAGGTCACCTAAAGCAAGAGTATAGATGGAGAAGAGAGTGTGGGCCAGGCCCAGCATTTAGACAGCTGGCAGAGGAAGAGACACCTGCAAGGGAATCTGAGAATTCCTATGTGGCTGAGAGAGCCTTTTCAAGGACAAGCAGCAACTGTTGAATTAAGCCCAAGGGGGTTAGCCACAAGAATGTCATCAGGAACCGTGGCAGACGCATCCTCAGAAGAGGAAAGAGGACTGCATCTGGGGCGTGAGGGAAAGGGCAGGAGAAAAGGGTGTGTTTTCTGGTACTAGCACTTGAATGATGCCATTTTTCAGAGATGGAGAACCCCACAGATACGTGAAAAACTGGAGATCTGTTTGTTGAGCCTCATCCTTTATGACTGTATCAGATGCCCCTCCTTCCAATATCCCCCCGCACCCGGTCCACAGCACGAAGACTTATCTAGGCTAGTTCCCCTCTTCTTATTTGGCCTTCTGTGCTAAGGGGTAAGGTGCTCAGAGGTATGTAAGACTCTGTCCAGGGCCTAGGACAGAGCCTGGCACACAGCAAGTATTCAACAAGTGTTAACCCAGAGCCTGCTTTTCAGAGAAGGTATAGACCCTTCACTTAACAAGACGGGCCCAGGCCCCTGTTGTTCTCTAGAAATAGAAGAGGATCCACTTGGCATAACCTGTGGCGCTCTCCCGCAGTGAGTCAGAGGAAGCCTGCAGCCCTCAGGTCTCTCCAGAAAGCAGAAGGGCCTACAGGTATCACCACTCCCTGACAAGCCTGCCTGCCCAGCTCCTCTCAGGCCTCTTTGTTTCAGAAGACTTCCTCCCTGGGTCAGTAGGCCCCAGGTCAGGGAGAACGTGTAAATAAATGGCCACTGGATCACACTGCAGAACAGTCACTTTGTCCTAAGCAAGTGACCCCACCCTCTGATTCTTTTGGGAAATTTCACGCTCAGTTTTTCCTTATCTCAGAATCCTCTTCCGCCAGTTCTATTAGAAAGAAGACAGAGGGGAAAACTTGTAATCAAATATCCTTATTTGGGCGGAAATGAGTTTTTGAGTGAACAGATGGAAAACTACTCCTTTCCCCTGTCAGTGGGGGCAGTGAGTCTCTCCAGCTTCTTGGCAACAGCCCATAAATAATTCAAGTTCAGGGAAGCCATCTGCATGCAGGGACCTTTCCCCAGCGACAGCTCTCAGCCCAGCTCTCAGAATAAGAGGGTGAGGGGAAAGCCCTCCTAGAGGAGCTGGTCTCAGCTAGCTTTGGAGTGGAGGAGGCTTGGCCCCTCCTAGGGTGGGGGAAGGAAAGGGAGGAGGGTCATGGATAAGCACCCCTGGGCCTTCGGTTCTTCAGTTGTGCAGGTACAGCTTCTCAGAGCATGCTGAGAACTAAGAAAGGACAGTGTCTTCCTTGCAGCTTCAAATCCCACCCTGCTTTGAGAGGCATCACCTCCATACCAATCCTATTCCAGCCTAGATCAGAAATGCCTGATTTTGCTTAGTCAGGGACTCCTGATGAAAGCAGTGCACACCTCGGGGACACGCCCAGGTGTCTACGTGCAGTTTGGCTGGAGTGTCCCCCTTGAGTCACTATTGGAAATACATTTCATACAGACCCAAATTTGGTGACACTATGTGCCTCTTGAGTGCAACCAGCAAGTCCTCCGCCCCTAAAGCATCTAGCTTGAACACTGCACACAGGATGCCATGGGTAAATCTAGGAGGAGTAGGCCACTTTCTTTGCCAATGACAGGGCATAGAGGCTGGCCCTCAATGGCACCGTGGTAGCCTGACAGCAGGAAAGGAGAAAGAAGAACAATAACCGGCTGTATTGTGGAAAGACAGAGCTCAGGGTGCGGTCCACCTGGCAAATGTATGCTGGCAGAAGCCCTGGGGATGTCAGCAAGGTAGGGGACCTTTACTTGCAACACAAACTGTGTCAAGCTCAGGGAAGGCTTGCTGGTGGGAAACCCCCGGGCACTTGTGTAACACAGAACCAGCTTATTTGCGGTTTAGCATTTACATATTCAAGAGAATTCAACCAGGGAGTAAACCTTCAAAAGCTTTTATCAATAGCTTATCCTTTTTGGAAGAGCGTGGCATTTAAGCGTGGCATTTATACCAGTGAGTGCTTAAAAACAAAAGCCCTTTTCTAACCAGATCTTTAGCTTTAGAAAAATGATATTTGTGGACTTAGTTTTTATTTCCTAACATTTCTATCATTTTCTTTTTAACTTAATTGAACTTTTTAGTCCAATTTGAATATGATTTACTCCATGAGTAAAGTAAAATTACAGAACCTTCGTTAATTAATTTCACCTCAAAATTTATGCCACCGTCAGGAATTTATCAATCACTCAATTGTGTTGTTCTGCCTCCTCGGAGATGTTTTATTCTTACTCATGTGAGCGTGTGTCTCTGAGCCACACTTCCTGTTCCTTTGATCTACACATCTTAGCTTGCAGCTACAGCATGAGGCTTAAATCGGTGTTAATTTAGTGTCTTTTAACATCTCAGAGAGTTAGATCTCTTTGCTTTTGAAGATAACTTTTTTCTGTCTACAAAATTAACACTTCATCCTAGAAAAAGTTTTAGAAAATGTGCAGAAGCAGAAAGCGTAAGTGAAAGTAGATAATCATAATTCTGCTAGTGTCAACCATTGTCAAATCACTGAAGCAGACCCTTCTGGATTTTGTTTTTGAGGAAAATGTGAGCATACATAAAGTATTGCAATCTTCCTCCATTGTGCTACAAGTTTAAAAGTAAAAACATACTAAAACAGGTACTGTGATAGGCAGAAGACAGCCTTCATGACATCCTCCCCTTAGTGTTCTTCCCTTGAAAGCAAAAGGCAGGTTATCCAGGTGGGCCCAATCTAATCACACAGTCCTTTACAAGCAAAGGGTTTTCTTTCCAGCTGGTGGCAGAAGTGGAAATCAGAGGGATTTGAAGCCTGGGAAAGCGGTGATGTAAGGGTGCTTGTTTGAAGATGGAAGGGCATGAAGGCAGCCTCCAGGGGACAGCGGCCCCAGGCTGACAGCCATCAAGGATGTGGGGACCTCAGACTTTCAGCCACAAGGAACTGAATTCTGCCAACACCCTGCACACATTTCAAAGGGAGTCTTCTCTAGAGCCCTCAAGTAAGAGCCCCGCTGGCACCGTGGTTTCTGCCTGTGAGACCTTGAGCAGAGAATCTAGCCAAGTCCACCCAGAATTCTGACTTTACAGGCTTGTGAAATAATTGATGGGTGTTGTTTTAAGCCACTAAGTTAGTGGTAACTTCCTAGATGTCAATAGAAAACTAAAATAGATATGGATTTAAATCAATGAATGATAGAAAGAAAAGCTGTTTATCATCTATGCTTTTTAGCATTAGAAAAATCACTTTGGGGAATAATCCTGTGAATTTTGTTCCATTTTCTTTACTTAGCATCTACAGAGGCCTCTGAGTTGCCTTTGCTCCACAGAAAGCCCAGGTCCTGGGCCAACATGCGGTTTCTGGGCCCAGGAGTGGGGCCACACAGTGTGAGGCCCTGCTGTGCAGCTAAAGGGCCTTCCTCCAGAAATCAGGGTGATGGCCCCAGCCCTCACACTGCCCCAGACCCAGAACAGAGCTGGTGAGAGCTGGAATACAAAATTCCCCTGAGGCTTTGGCTGCACCCTTCTGTCACATCTGTGTTTTGGGGTTCCTCCCTGGTAGGCTAGCTGACAGCCCAAGGACAGCCACAGAGTAGAATGACTTTTTTTTTTTTTGTAGAGACAGAGTCTCACTTTATCACCCTGGGTAGAGTGCCGTGGCGTCACACTGCTCACAGCAACCTCCAGCTCTTGGGCTTAAGAGATTCTCTTGCCTCGGCCTCCCTAGTAGCTGGGACTACAGGTGCCCGCAACAGCGCCCGGCTATTTTTTTTTTATTTTGCAGTTCGGCCGAGGCCGGGCTTGAAGCCGCCACCTTCGGTATATGGGGCCGGCGCCCTACTCGCTGAGCCACAGGAGCCGCCCAGAGTAGAATGACTTTTGACTGACAATCTATGATGCCTGTTGACTAAGCCTATGAGATTTCACACAGTCTTCTGGGAATAAATGCCTACCTTGGCATTTTAACAGATTTAGATCATCAAATTTCTGCTCTGTATCAGCCATAGGTGGCCTTTGGGCTGGAGGGAGACAGAGAGGTTTTGTAACAAAGGATCCTGGTGCTCCTCCAATCACACTTTCTGTTGCCAATAATAATCAAAGACACTTCTTACTAAAGGCCTAGTTTCTACAAAGCCTCATACTGTGTAGTTCACACTCACATTCTCATTTATTATCTTGTTTCTAGTTTATAGAGAGATTGAGTAAATGCTATGTAATGAATATTTGTGTCCCTCTAAGATTCATATGTTGGGAACCTCACCCAACATGATGATATTTGGAGGTGGGGCCTTTGAGAGTCTACAGGGGTAGAATCTTCATGATGGGATTTGTGCCCTTTTAAGAAGAGACTAAAGAGCTCTTGCTTCACCTTCCTCTCCACCAAGTAAGGGTACAGCATGAAGGCACCTGTCTATAATTGGGAAGAGGGCCCCCTACTGGAACTGAATTGGTTGGTACCTTGATCTTGGACTTCCTAGCCTGCAGAACCATGAGTGATTTCTTTTGTGCAAGTCACCCAATCTGTAATGTTTGTGTTATGGCGGCCTGAGCTAAGACAGTAATTCATGTAAGGCAACACTATTAAATAAATCATGGAGTCAGAATTCTGACCCAACTCTAACTCTAGACTCGTCTAACCACCACCTGTCTGGCCAGTAGGAAAGGTACACATTCAGCAACAAAACACGAGAAGGTGCTCAATCCTGATTGCATGCTAGAATCTTCTTAGGAACTTTGTAAAATTAGGACACTTGGACTTAAAAGCTAGAGATGCTGATTTTTAATTCATCTAAGGGAACCTGGACCTCAGTAGTTTTAAAACCTCCCCAAGTGATTTCAATGTTCAGAGCAATGGTTCTCCGATCACTATGCATAAGAACCCCCTTAGAACCTATTTCCATAAGATGAGTTTCTAGGCCCTGCATTGTCAGATTCTGTTTCAGCTGGGTAGGATAGCTCAGAAATTAGCACCTTCAATACACACCCAATCTCAAACTTGTTAAAATCAAGATTCTGATTCAAGGGGCCCAGAATGGAGCCTTAGATTCTACATTTCAAATAGCTTTTCACTTTTGCTACTGATCCAGGGGCCACATTTTAAGTAGCAAATGCTGCAACAGGTTAGGAAGAACTGCCCTAGACCAATGTTTCTCAAAGGATAGTCCTGGGAACTTGTTAGAAATAAAGAGGTAGAGGTCCCACGTGAGCCCTGTTGGATCAGAAATTCATTTGTTGGAGCCCAGCAGTTTTAGAAAGCCCCCCAGGTAATGCAAGGTACAATTTGAGAACCTCCACCAGAGGAAGGCATCACATCTGCTGAGACAGCAGCTCAAGGCCAGCAGAGAGCAAGTGTCTGAATCTCTCAGAGGTCTCTTATTTCTCCCAAGGCAAAGCTGTGTTTCTCCAGGAGTCCCAGTCAGGTAGAGAAGGAAGCAGACTAGGGTCCTGACGGCCACTGGAAACCAGCATGAATTCTCCAGTTTTCTGACAAGGTCGGGGCAGCCTCCTTGGCATCATTATGAAAATATGCAAAAAAACAACATTCTTGAAGGAAAGCCCTTGACTTTGATTCTAATGAGATCTGGCTCAGCCCTCCCTCCAGATGTCTATTTACTGGTTTACCTACAGCCACCAGATGAATGCAGGGTTGATTTGTTTTTTCCCAATTTAATGAAATAGTTTCTAAAGCCTAAACACCCATTTTTGGAAAGCTGTGGGATTTCCCCAGCCTGGTGAGATAAGGAAAGTTAGCTTCTCCCTGAAAGGAGGATAAGATTCTGAACATTCACTCATTCATTCTTTCAATATATCTGTATTGAGTGCCTGTTGTATGCCAAACACTATGCTAGGTCCTGGAGGGAGAAATGGCAATATCAGTTATTGGGTTAGTTAATGGTGTCTTTACAATTATAATTTTCTTATCTTCCCTCTGTCAGGTAGGCAATACCATTATAAACTTCCCCCTTCCCAGATTTTCAGATGAATAAGCTGAGGTTCAGAGAAATCGTCACATGCCCAGGTCATACAGTCAGCCAGTTGTGGGGCCCATAGGCTGGAGAGCAGGGATGCTTTATATATTACCTGTAGTCCTACAAAATCATGGATTGAGGCACTTGTGTAATGAACCTAAGGGGGATGGTTGCTTGTAATGTGAAGCATTAGCCAGCTTGTGTCCAGTAGGTTAGCCCACACTGACTCCACATGCTTCCACACCAGCCCCAGGAGAGCTAGAGAAGGGGAGAGTATTTCCACTCTGAATGTCCTCCCCCTGGGACAAGTGCCATCTGGTATGTCACCTCTACTTTATTTATTCACTATCTCTTCATTGGCCCCGACTCCCTACCAGTTACTGCTGACCATGGAAAAAGCAGGAGAGAAAATCAAGGGCCATGAGGGTAGATGGACCAGAAGTGGCCCCTTCTGCTTTCCTGGAGAAATGGCCCTGCCCTCCTGCTCTCTACCCCTGGGCTCTGGCGAGATCACAGGAGTCTCACATCTATCGTCTAGGTGCCCTCCATGGCCCTGACATGGAAAGTTTTAAAAACCAGGACACTAGCAAGATAGCCAGACATGCAGCAAGGCACAGCCCCACTCAAAAGTCTCTCGTAGCTGAGAGATGAACTCTTCATTAAAAAGAGTTATGTTGCTATAATGCTATTATTTCAAGTCTGAAACAAAGGAAGCATTAAGAGCCACACACTAAAAGTGTGTGGAAAGCAGCAAGTTAAAGCTGTGCTTGAACAGAGAGGGGATAGTGCTGTCCCCACCTCATCCTCTGCCAAATGGATGGTGGTTTCCTGCCCGAGGCTCTTGCACTGGGAGAGGGTCTGTCTGCAGCCATCCTTCCAAAGTTGAGATTTAGGGATCCAAATGGGCTCAAATCATCTCCCTATGTACCTCTGGGCCAGCTTAGCTTCTGTATCCTAATACGACCCAATAGCTTTGAGCATTTCCTTGCCTTTTTCATAATAAAATGAGAAGGGAAAATCACTCTGCTGTGTGAAGAGTGGGCTGGAAGGTGCTGAAAGAATGTAGGGAGCCCAGATGGATGGCTGCCAAGTGGTCTAGGAGAAAGGGGATGGAGTCAAGATTTATTTGGACCAGTTGCCATGGCAAGGATGAGAAGTGATTCAGGATATATTTTAGAAGTAGAACCAACAGGACTTTGTGAATGGATTGAATTTGGAGTGGGGGGGATCAAAGATAGCTTCCAAATTTCTGATGTAAGCAACCAAGTAGGTGGTGCTGCCAGTTCCCAAGAAGGGAAACACAAAGGGTGGAACTGGTTTGGGTGCGTGTGAGGGGATCAAAAGTCTCGATTTATCAAGTCTGAAACATTTCAAGTAGAGAATTACACTTGAAGGTCAAAAAGATCTGCCCTGGAGAAGTATATTGGGAAATCATCAGCCAGTGTAATGCCCCGGGACTGAGTATGATGACAAGGGAGAGAATAGGAGTAGAAAAGAGAGGCTTGCAGAGCCCTGGGCCCCTCAGCCTTTGGAGATCTGACAGAGAAAGAGCCAGCAGGAAAGCAGAAATGCAGGAAAGGAGGTAGGAGGGAGAGGGAAAGATGGTGTTTGATGTGCTTAGAAGAAAATGTGTAGTTACGGTTTGGGCGTGGAGTCTGATTAAAGAGTGAGAATTGGATTTGGCCTCAGTTCACCTTATTAAAAGCTAGTGACTGAGAGAGAGAAAAGCTCACTTGGAGTTGGTGAGAAAAGAATGGAAAGCAACAGAGATGCTTTGCCAGGAAGAGGGCAAGAAAAAGTTGGGCTGGTTGTTGTCAGGAACAGACATGGTCAGGGGCAGTTTTGTGTGTGTGTGTGTGTATGTTGTTGTTTTCTTTTTGGAGGGAGGAGGACCGTATCCATTTTCCCTAGATAGACCAATATTTAGGCAAGTTTATAGGCCAACAGGAATAACCTGGCACAGCGGGGGAGCTGGTGCTACAGGTTAGGGCTGGCATCCAGAGTTGAAAAGTCACCTGTGATGGACTCCCAGACACCCTCTCCTTGGGAAATGAAGAGAAGGCAGGCAGAGAGCACAGGATGGAGGTGGAAAGGGCTTGGCTTGGTGGAAGGAAGGCAAGGAAATTCTCCTGGGTTTGCATGAACTCCATTTATGAAATATAAGGTAAAGTCAACAGTTGAGGGAAAGTATGAAATAGTCACATAGAGGTTCCTGGGCACCAACTCGTTTGGGAGTGTCGGGGATCTAAAGTTTTAATAAGATCCTCAGCTGATGCCCTGTGTGGGGAATCCCTACCCCCAGCAGGAAGGATTTGTTGTCGTTTTTGTCACATTAAGTAATCTGTGTTCTTTGTGGGAAACTGGAAAATGAGACTGATGAAAATGTCAAGTTGAATCTCCCTACCCCCACCACCATCTCCACTGCCAGCATCTTGGCTTCCAAGCTGGGTCTAGTTCAATAGTTGCTGTACTGGCTCAGCTTCTCTCCCTTGCAGGGTTCAAGTTCAGCTGGTAGTCGGGTTCCTCTTTCTGCTCCAGGGTTTTCTCCCAGATGGAGCTGCTTGCTCATGGTGGGTCGCTGCTCCTAGCGCCCTTTGGGGATCCTGCCACAGGCTGGAAGCAGAGCGAGTGTGCGACTTGTGCCCCCTCTAACACCTGCTGGCTCTACGTGTGGTCCCTGGGTGATCTCTGCCTGGGGTTCGCGAGGAAAGAGAAGTGCCCTCACCCCACCAGCCTTGGAAGCTGAGGAGCTTACAAGGGGCAGGTGGCATCTGTCAGAAAGAACTATAGACAGCCAGGCCTGATCAAAGGCATGTGTGGTGTCACCAGAGCCAATGGGCTGGACGCCAAGGCAGAGCTTCTCCAAAAAGAGGGCCCAGCGGAGAGAGGTCCGGACTGTAGACTGAGGGAGCCTCCAAGATTGCCTCCCTGTGGATCATGATACTCCTTGTCCCCCCCTCCCACCCCGCAATCTCTGCCCTTCCCTTCCCCTCTACCCCGCACAAGCCCGCAGGAATTTCTTCCGCTGAGAAAGATCTTTCTCCAAATCAACCTTTCCTGAGGGATCTGGGATCCCACGATCTAAAGCCCCAAGTACAGGCAAATTCTGACCCACAATTTGGAATTGAATATAAAAAACACTTGTGCGTATCCACGTGCATTAATCTATTTAAGTCTGCAAATTTTCAGATCTGGCCTACAAGGTGTTAGATGCACGGGTGTAGAAGGTTCTGGTCCTCGCGCAGCTTAGCTTCCGTAAACCGAGAAAGAGAAACCACGTCCGCGGTCTAGCGATTAAGTTCGTGACCTCGTCCTAGAAGGAGCGCTACGTATTTTATTGCTGGATATCGCTAGGGTCGCTTTCAAAATGCTCCCCTTGGGAAGCTATGCACCGTCACCAGCACCAATGCCACCTTTCAAAGCAATTTGGGAACTCTTTATGGAATGACCATCAGAGCTGTCATGGTCCAGCACACATGAAAACCAACAACAAAGAACGCCGCTCAGCAAGCCACGCCCCACACCCACGTGAACAGCTAGGAGACACTGACACGCGTGTCCTGAAACCTTACTGTTTATACAGCGCTGCCCACCTAAGCGCGCTGTTGGCAAGCTCGCGACCTCGTCAGACCTTGTGTAATGGAGGTGAAGCAAAGCTCTAGGAAGGAAACAATTCCAGGGTGGAGGAAAGATGGGAGGGGTGTTTACTTCTAGAGTCACATAGGAGAACAGCGCAGGCGCAGAAGAAACCTGGGACTTGAGGGACGTAAAGAAAAATCCCAGGTGGTGCAGTGGAGTGAAAGGGGGAGGGTCTCCCTAGCTGAGGTAGCTCAGAGCGGTTCCAGAACGTCCATGATACGCGCGAATAGTCCATACAGGTGAAAATACTAGTTGCTGGGATCTGTTAGTGAACTTGCAGAGGCCTCCCCCATTGTACTTGGAATGAAATCCTTAGCTTGCGCTGTGGCCGGAAGGTCCCGGGCTGAGACCTTCACCGTGTGTCCGGTGAACTGTGCGCTCATTTTTAATTGTCCGCACGTATCTGACCCAGCAGCAGAGCCTGGTCAGCCTACCTATAGGGCCAGCGTGACTCCGGGCCGAGGGGTGACCCCTCTGTACTTTTTATCAGGCTATCGACACTCCCCCCCACCCCGTGTTATTTTTACCTATTAACCAATGGAGCAAAATGAATCCTCAAGAATTCAAGGTTACCAAGCGGTATACAAAAGGGTCAGAAAGCACCCGCGGGTCTCGAACCCCAGCACAGGGAGTAGACGGATGAAAAGTCCGGCTTACAAGAAGTAACCGCTTGAGCTAATGCCGACCCGGAAAGAAGTACGAGGTGGAAACTTCTAAACCCTAGAAGGGTGACGCAGAGGGGGACGGGCCGCATGTGTTCCCCGCCCCCAGAGGCCTGCGTCACCCGGTTCCGCCTATTCCTGCCGCCTCCTGGATCCCCCGCTGCTTCAGGCCTGGACCGGTGCAAGGGGGCAGAGTGCGCAGGGGAGGAGGCGATGGCAACAGATCTGCGGCTGCAGAGGAGCCCCCTCCTCCTAGAAGGCTTTCAGGGTGTTTCGGAGCAGACTTGCTTGTATTCTATCTCTGTGCCAGGATCTGAGTGACCGGGCTTGGGAGAAAGCCCTCACAAGCCAAAGAGTGTAAAGCCTCATAACTCAAGAGAAACTGTATAGAGGCTGAAGTAGGATTAATCTTTCTTCCTTTTCCCCTACACGCCTAGTTGATATTTCTTTTCTTTTGAAGGATTTAGGGATTGGATCCTTGTAATAATGTCCCGGTTTAACTAGCACTCACCACATGAAGGCCAAGTTCTCGGTTAAGCATTTTTCTCATTTAATGGTCAGAACAGCTCTGTGAAGTGGGTGATGTTGCCCTATTTTGAAGATGAATAAACAGATTCAGTTTTTTAAGTAGAGGAAAGTTTGGGGATTACAAAAGGTGAGTTATGCAGACAGAACCAAAGTTTGAATTCTCAAATAAGAGTTAACTAGTGCCCAACTGTCTTGCTTTAATTTATTTCAAACAACTCATAAGCTGTATTAGACAGGGGTCCCCTGCTTTGTTCTTTGCTGTCTCCCTAGCTCCTAGCACAGTGCCTGGCCCTCAATAAATATTTAATGAACATTTTTTTCAGAGAGTCAACGATGGGGTAGAGCCAGACTGCGTAAGACTAGAAACTGCTGCCCCACCCTAGGTTGGAACCCCAGCTCCTGCTCTTCATAGTGATGTGACTTCAAGCCCTTTATTAATTATATCTTATGTTCATTTTCTATTTAACAGAACCACACTAGTATATTAAATATTAAAACCATTAGGGGTAGTGAAAGCCAGCCTTCCTACTCCAGGTATCCGTCCAGACCCCTCCCCAAAGGGTAACGACTATTGGAATAGGTTTTCTGTGCCTCCTGTAGTCCTCTTTCCATAATGATAAACAAAAATACATAGCTTTATTTTTGTTGTGACTGTTTTGTTTGATATGAGGGGAATGCGCTGTACAAATAGTTCTGTATTTGCTTTTTGGGTTCCCCAGCATGTCTGGGATATCTTCCCATAACAACATCTGGAGGTCTCTCATCATTTATAATGGCTTCCCAAGAGTACATGAAACACGAATGGTTCTGCCATTCCCTGTTAGAACTGGACATTGAAGTTGTTTTTTTTTTTTTTTTTTTTCAGGGATTTACAAATGATTCTCCAGTGAACATCTTTGTGCAAGACTCTCTATGTACACAGGCAAGTATTTCTTGAGGATAAATTCCCAGAAGTGGAATTGCTGGGCTGAATAACACATACGGTAAAATTGTAATTGCCAAATTGTCATCCGGAACCAAAGCCATTAATAAGACATACCTGAGCACTTTATTCAGTCTACACACATGGTAGGCTCAGTAAACAATTACAAAAATAATTGCCAATGTCTATTTCCTTGCTATTCATTCCCAGCCCTCATCTGATCCAGCCCTGGCTTTGGTGCCTGGAGCCTGTGTATAGGAAAGAGAAGTGGCCCACAGAAAGGCCAGGACCCAGTGGGTGCGTTCCAGGTGCTCCCCCTGGTGGGCAAATGTCCTGGACTGGAAGGATCCTCATTTGGGTAAACCCTGTATCAGATCACATCCCTCCCTGCTCAGAACCTCGAGAGATGGTTTTGTTCCCTCCCTCCCCCATGTTCTTACATGATCAGTAAAAAATTATTTTCCTAGGATAGCCTTTAGCCAGAGGCATTATCAATAGTGTCCTCGAGCAGAGAAAAGGGGACAGAGAAGGTAGAAGAGCTGTCCACACTTTTGCTTTAATAATCCTCACCACAATTTGCAAGGAAGACCCTATTTATTTGCTGGATGAGAATCTGAAGTTTAAAGAGGCAAAGTAGGATGGAAAGCTAGTGTCAGGCTCAAAGTATGGTAGGACCTGGTGAGGGGAAAATTAGAAAACAGTTTTTTCCTTAGTCTAAGAGGATACGTAGTTCCCAAGGCATATGCCCTTCTCAAAGGGGAAATCTATGCTGGTTGGAATTCAGGGGCAGGCTCATCCCTTGAGCACACCTTTAAAGATTATCATGTGCCAAGTCCTTCAGAGTTGATAAAGGGGCAATTCCAGCCTTCAAAAGCCTTACAAGGTAAGAGATGTAAGAGACCATTGCTTTGTAATCCTACAGATGTCAAGTAATGTGTTTGCAGTATGTGCATATGGCGAGGTTGTACATAACCCAGATCGGGGCATCGCACCTCAGACTGCCTGCCACGGGAATGATGAACTCTGGAATCAGAGAGTGCACAACCTGATCGAGTACACATGGCTGCTGGTGAGAATGGGGTATGTCGTCTGGAATTAGGTGCTCAATCCGAGAAGTGAGAAGAGGTCTCAGAGGAGCAGCAACACCGAGGGATCTGTGTAAAAAGCAAAAGCCAGAGAGGCAGGAGGAAAACCAGGGTGTTAGGTCATCAGAAGAGCAAACAAGATGGCGATAAAGCTAACAGTGCCAGGCGCTGTGAATGGTTAAGCAGAGACAGGCTCCCAAGTGACTGTGGTAACAAGGAATTTGGTTATGACCTTGGCAAGAGTCATGAGGATGAGAATCAGATTTCGGTTTTTTTGAGGAGTAAACAGGACATAGAGACAAAGTGAGGGTGTTCAGCTCTTTCTTGAAGTTGGGCTGTGAAAGGAGAGAGGGAGCCAGTGTTGTAAGGGACGTCAGGACCAAGAAGAGCTTTTCAGATGGGAGCCTCAAGCATGTCTATAAGCTGTCAGGGATGAGGCAATAGCAGAGAGAAACAAATGTTTTCACTAGGATGATTTTTATGGGAGGGTTTCTAGGAGCAAGAAAGAGTGAGATACATAGTAGGCAAGGATTCCAGATGAAAGCTTGCAGGATTCCAGAAGGCATCATGGAGGTGGCCTGTCTCAGTCCTGAGCAGAAAGGGGCCAGCCCTACCCTCATACTCACACTTTAGAGAGTCCTACCTGCAGCCTGTCATGGTGTGATATGGAACTGTGGAGGAACAGACGGAAGGTGCACACCCAGGACTCTTCTAGATCCTACTCCAGGAAATGAAATGCTCAACTCACTTGCTGGAATGGCCCTGACTGAGCCTGTTTCCAAAGTCTATATGGGCCTTTTCTTGAGGCATGCTCCCAGAGCAACTGACATCAAAGGGGGAAGCCGACACATTTTATGATATTTTATTAATCTGATATCGTAACAGGCATGCTCATCATAAGAAAACAATGGAACAATATCCCTCATGAATGTAGATGTAAAAATTCTAAACAGAAGTTTAGCAAAGGAAGTCCAACAATCTATAAAAAGGATAACATAATATGACCAAGTGGGGTTTATCTAAGAAATGGAAGGTTGGTTGAACATTTGAGAATCAACATAATTCAATATATTAATAATTTTTTTTAAAAAAATCATCATAACAATAGATACAGAAAAGGCATTTGAAAATTCTAACATCCACTCCTGCTTTTAATAAGAAAAAAACCTCTCAGCAAACTAGGAACAGTAGGGAACTTCTTCAACCTCATAATGGTATCTACAAAAGCTCTATAGCTAACAGCATACTTAATTGTGAAGGACTAACTGCTTTCTCCTTAAGATTAAAAACCAAACAGGGATATTCACCCTTACCTTTTTAAAAACATCATGTTGAA
This sequence comes from Arctocebus calabarensis, assembly GCA_963573935.1. Taxonomy (NCBI): domain Eukaryota; kingdom Metazoa; phylum Chordata; class Mammalia; order Primates; family Lorisidae; genus Arctocebus; species Arctocebus calabarensis. The sequence goes on from CAUYON010099810.1 coordinate 19,053, forward strand.
GGTTCTAGTCAGTATAATAAATCAAGAAAAAGAAATAAAAGTTATCCAGTTCAGGAAGGAAGAAGTAAAAGAATCTCATGGACTCTACAAAAAAGGACTAGAACTAATGAGTGAGTTTAGCAAGGTTGCAGGATATGGGATCATCATACAAAAATCAGTTACATTTCCATTTATTAGCAACAAAACATTGGAACTTTAAATTTCTTAAAATATCATTTGCAAAAGCACCAAAAGTTATAAAATACTTAGGGATGGATGTGACAAAATATATGTGCAATCCATATACTGACAATTGTAAAACATTGCTGAGAGAAATTAACATAAGCCTCAATAAATGGAGAAACATACCTTGTTCATGAGCCAAAAGACTCAATATTGTTAAGTTCTCAAGGCTCTTTCAATTATAATGTACCTTCAGTATACTCCTGATCAAAACCCAGGTGTCTTTTTTTTTTTTTGTAAAAAATTGACAAGCCAATTTTAAAATTCAAACAAAAGACCTATATTAGGGGGGCGCCTGTGGCTCAAAGGAGTAGGGCGCCACCCCCATATGCCAGAGGTCATGGGTTAAAACCCAGCCCAGGCCAAAAAAAAAAAAATTATAAAAGACCTATATTAGCTTAACAACTTTGAAAAAGAATAAAATTGGACGGCTAACACCACCCAATTTTAAGACTCCAATAAAAAAGACAGTGTAGCATTGGCATAAAGATGGGCAAATAGATTCCAAAAATAGAACCACACATATATAGTCAAGTGTCTATTCTTGACAGAGTCAGAGGCATTTCAGTGAAGAAAGTGTCGTTTCAACAAATGAGACTAAAACACTTGATTATCGATGTGCAAAGTCTGAACCATGTATTCCACCATATACAAAATGGAATGTTTTTTTATTTTTTATTGTTGGGGATTCATTGAGAGTACAAAGAACCAGGTTACATTGATTGCATTTGTTAGATAAAGTCCCCGTTGTAATTGTGTCCCACTGGAATTATTTATTTTAAAAAGTAATGATGGACCATAGATTTAAATGTATAAGCTAAAAATCATAAAAATTCCAGGAGAAAATATTTTTGACCTCAAGTTAGGCAAAGATTTTTTAGATACAAAAAAGTAGGATTCTCAAAAGCAAAAATACATCAATTCTATCACAATCTGAAACTCTGCTCTTTGAAAGATGCTAAAAGAATAAAAAGACAAACCATGGACTGAGAGAAAATATTTGCAAATGGTATACCTGATAAAGGACTTGTGTATTGAACTCAATAGTAAGACAACAAACAACTCATATTTTTTAATGGGCCAAAGAGTTAAGTAGATATTTTGCCAAAAAGATATATAGGAAGCAAATAAACACATGAAAAAAAATTCTCAGCATCATTAGCCTTTAGAGAAATACAAGTTAAAACCATAATAAGAGGGCGGCCCCTGTGGCTCAGTTGGTGGGGTGACAGCCCCATATACCGAGGGTGGTGGGTTCAAGCCCAGCCCTGGTCAAACTGCAACAAAAAAATAGCCGGGCATTGTGGCGGGCGCCTGTAGTCCCAGCTACTCGGGAGGTTGAGGCAAGAGAATCACCTAAGCCCAAGCAGTTGGAGGTGGCTGTGAGCTGTGATGCCACAGCACTCTACCAAGGGTTAATAAGTGGAACTCTGTCTCAAATAACCACAATAAAATACAAAAACAATTATTAGAATGATAATGGAATGGAAAAGACTGACCATTCTAATACAGGGATGTGAAGGAACCGGAATTCTCATACTGATGGTGAACATTTAAAGTGGAAGAAAAGGACTTTGGCAGTTTTGTAAAAAACTAAAAAAAAAGCTAAACATACACATATCATATATCATATGATCCAATCATTTTACTACAAGGTATTTATTCCAGAGAAAAGAAAGCATATATAGAAACTAAAACTTATACATGAATATTCCTAGCATTATCACTGCAAACTGAAAATAAATATTTCTAAACAGGTCAATAAATAAACAATTTGTGTTATATTCACACCCTGGAATACTACTCAGCAGTAAAAGGGAATGAAATATCCATACATGCATCCACACAGGAGAATCTCAATAATGCTGAGAGACGCCAAACAAAAACATAGTATGTACTATGTTGTTACATTTATATAAAACTCCACAAAATGCAAACTAATTTATCTTGACAGCAAATAAATACAGAACAAAGGTTGCCTGGAGATGGGGAATGGGCAGAGTGGGAAGGTGGGAAAGCAAAATTATAAAAGGATGGTGGGGGTCTTGGGGGCTATTGAATGTGTTCTCTATAGATTCTAGTGATATTTCCATCAGCGCATGCATATGTCAAAATCTATCATACTTTAACAAAGCTATTATAAGACTTACAGTATTAAATATATGGGCCTCATTATGAACTTGAGCCTTGGGCCGCACAAAGGTTAGGAACTAGCTTAGTTGCAGGACATCAATGGAAAAGAGTGAAACATTAAGAAAGATGAAGAGCAAAGAGCCTTTTCTGAGTGTATATGTGTGAGTGTGTTGTTTGTGAGAGACGGAAAAAGACTTTTTTCTCAATCATCCAAACACCCAGAGGTTTCAAACAATCATTGGATAACATATTTAACAGCAAGTATTTATTTAGTAACCACCACGACCCCAGCCTTATGTCAGATTCTTGATAAACACATACTTTAATCCTTGACCCTCCCAACAAATTTACACTAGTTTGACGATTTAGAAAACTGAGGCTCAGAGACCTCAACTTAGCTGTCCAATGTTGCACAGCGAGGAATTGACAGAGCCAAGACCCCTGGAGCCTGAAATGGCTGGACCTGTTTCCTCTCTCTCTCCAGCCGCACCCTGCAGGGAGTTCCCAGTGGGGCGGCTCCAGGCCTTTGGCTGCACGTGGGCGGGTGTTGAGACAATGGGCAAAGCCTGTCCAAACGTTCAGCCCTCCAAGGTTAGCTATTGTGTGCAGAGCTATATATAACTGATTGTTGGGAAGAAAGAGAAAATAAGATTTACTTTTTGGAGATTCAGAAGAGCAGGGCAGCTTGAAAGGTAAGGAGGGCCTTTGCAGAATGGCACGAAAGGTCATTGTCTAAGTGCAATTGAAGTGTGGTTTCTTGGCAAAGGAGGAGGTGTCCTGGCCCAGGAGGTGTGACACGTTCCTCTCCTCAAAATAGAGACTGACCATTTCCTGAGTGGGAGTCAGCTGGGAGTGGGAAGGCAGGCACAGCCCTGCAGTTCTGAGGAGTGGGCAGTAAGCAAACCCTCAGGGCTGCTCAGGGTCTCAAGTTGGGATTCTTATCCCGTGGGATTCTCCTTTTTACCAACAAGTGTTAGGAAGTGGCTGCTCTACTGCCGATGGCAGAGGCAGGGTGGGAAGAGGAAGCCCTGAGGCCCGAGTCAAGCTGGCTGTCAGGGAAAGCCTTCCAGGGAACAGTTTCCAGGGAGAGGTCAGTCCCTGCGAAAGCACGAGAGGCGGTGGTGTCAAGGGTGCGCATTGCTGGGTGGAGGGGTTACAGTTCCTGTGCAGGAAGTGGCTGGAGAAGGATAAGAGAAAGGAGGCGGAGGCTGGATGACAATCAGGACAGCAGGAGTGAGCACTCAGAGGTGATCATCTCCCGGAGTGAGCTCCAACAGTGCCCTCGGGTTTACATCCTTCAGTACCTGGTGGTGAGCTGGTTTGCAGTGGTATAGCTTAGCTGTTCTATTGGTTAAACAGAATAAATACCCAGTAACTAGATACTTATCAGATCCCCTCAAGTGACAGGCCATCCCTGTCCTCTCTCTCCTCCCGTGGGATTCTCCTTTTTACCTCTAGAAATCCCTCCACTGGAAGGTTGGTGCCTAGCCTCCCTCTGATTGGGTGCTGCCAGTGTTGGTAAATATTTGAATATCATTTTTGCTACAGTAGTCAATTGACACTGGTATATACAGGGCCCTATTCCAGGGGATTTACTTACATTAACTTTAACAACTAACAATAATAGACAAGAACAGTAGCCAGTAAGTATTAAGGCTCCTAAGGTACCAGCCATCATGCTGTGTTCTGCATTACTCATGACACTTGATGTCCACTCATTCTCTGTAACCCTGAACAGGAGGTTCTGGATCATCTCCCACCTTTAGAAGAAGAAGAAAAAGGCTGAGGCCCAGAAAGGTTAAGTTACTTGCTTTGGATCACACAGGTAGTAGGGGGCAGGGACTGATTCAAACCTGGTCTTACTGACTCCTAAGCCCTTGCTCTGGAGTTACTCTGTACTGTGAGAAATATTATAATATAGAAACGCTCATAAAATTGTTTTTCAAACCATGATTCTAATATTAAAAGCATTCCCTTCCCTTCTGATCTGAGAGTTTAGCACCTTCTTTAGTCGGTTCCTCCAACTTTGCTGCTTAATTAAGTTCCTAACATGTTTTCTGAATTTGGTGGATACCAATCTCACACTTTGAACATAAATGTGATTTACCAAGTCTCCCAGTTAATCTGATTTAATGGTGGCCTGCAACACTCCATATGGAGGATGCAAGTGAGTCAAAGCCTACGTCTGCAAGGAACTGGTAGGAATACAGAGCCTTCCCTAGTTCCATGCCATGCATTTGCCCTTTAGACTACAGCTCTCCTGGAAACCCTGCTTCCTGATTCTTTTTTTATTGTCCTGAAGTCAATGCAAAGGCCATTAATCTCTGCAGTGTCTCCTAGGCAAGCCTCATAAAAGATGCCCTGTTCCTGAAAGCAGGCCTCCTGCTGACTGTGTTCCAGGAGCTGTCCAAAATATTAATGACTGGTCATGAACATGCATTCATCCATTCCACAACTATCTAGAAACCATCAACCATGTGTCAGGGACTGGGCTAGATATGGGGGATAGGGCCATGGAACGGCAGACCCTCCCCCTGCCTTCATGGGATTTACAGTCTAGGAAATGAAAGGAATATTAGACACATGATTACAAAAATACACCTTACTGCATAATTACATTCTGTGTTTAGTGCCATGAAATTAAAGAGTAAAATGAAAGTGGATGTCAGATCTTAGATTGGAATATCAAGAAAGCAGGAGGCAGGCATATTACAAGTAATAGTCAAGCAAACACATGAAGAGTCACCCAAGTGAAAGAAAGAGGGAATCTCAGAAGAAAGTTGTGGGCATAGACACAGTATGAGCAAAGGCCCTGAGGTGAGATAAGAGTGTGTCATTGTTGAGGTTATGAAAGGAAACTATTGTGTCTGGAGTTTAGTGAGCAGGGACAAAAGTGAGAATGGATGAGGTGGGAGATAGAGTGGGGCAGAATTTCTAGGACAGGAGTCTTTGTTAGGAAGTCAGTTAACAGTGACAGAAACTAATCACCAGCTAAAGTGCAAAAATAAATGTATTGGCTCAGACAACTGAGGAGTCCATGGCGTGGATTAGCAGGGCAGAGAGGTTCGGCTTGTTATCAGCTCTCTTCCCCTGTTTTGGTCTTTCTCCCTGTGTCCCTCTCTCTTCCACTCTCTCACCTTGCTGATTTACTCTGACATGGTTTTTTTCCAGGACAGGCAAAGATGACCTCACCCTACTTCAGATAAAAGAGTTAGATTGTTGTCTGAATGGGATCACATACCCACACCTGATCTAACTGCCAGGACAGAAGAGTCCAATGGCTCTGGGTCACCCAAGCCAAGTGGATTGGACTTGAACTCCAGGATTCTGAAATGTGAGAGGAGACACTAGCCAAAGAGATACTAACAGCCAAAAATAGACCTCCTAGTATCAAGGGACACAAAATTTGTTCTTCCCTCCACATGTAGAATTTTATTGTTCTGTTATTTTCATACATAATAATAAGTTACACGTAACTCTACCATTTATTGTTAATATTTTGCTATATATCCTATCAATTATACACACATATACATCCACACAAACATACATGTGTCTTATTGATTTGTTCCTTTATTTTTTAAATGTAGTCCTTTGGTAGGAGAATTTAATCACAGCAGTATTAATATTTAACTTTTCCAAAGAAACTTAAAACCTATATTCTAATCATTGACAACTCCAATGAAACTTTTGTTGGCAGTCTTCTATGTAAACCTGGTTTAAAAGTGTTTACTCATTACCTTCTTTCTTTTTTTTTTTTTTCCTTTTTTCTTTTTACACAGTCTTACTCCGTTGACCAGGCTAGAGTACCATGGTCGCAGCCTTGCTCACAGCAACCTCAAACTCCTGGGTTCAAATGATCCTTCTGCCCCAGCCTCCCGAATACCTGGGACTACAGGTGCCTGCCATCATGCCCAGCTAATTTTTTCTATTTTTAGTAGAGGTAGGGTCTCACTCTTGCTCAGGCTGGTCTAGAACCCCTGAACTCCAGGGATCTTCTTGCCTCGCCCTTCCAGAGTGGGAGAATTACAGCTGTGAGCTGCCATGCCCTGCCTGCTACCTTCTTTTTAATACTGACATCATTATCCCCAGTCACATTATCCTCACTGGTTTTAGATTTAAACACAAATATTACAATGTGCATGTTCCCAAACATTTTTTATACGCCTCTTCTTACCTTAGCTTGCCATCTTCATTTTTTAATTTAAATTTCACCTGATGAGAATACTTAGTAATTTCTCCCAGAAAACACTAGTGTACTTTCTAAGTTCTGGCACAGCCAGAAAAAAAAAAATTCTTTATATGTGAATGATAACTTGTCTGTACATGTGACTCTTGTAGTCCTTTTCTTTCAAAATCTAGTATCTTGTTTCATTATGTTCTAGTTCCACTATTGCAGATGAGAAGTTTCATGCCAATCTGATTAATTTTCCTTTGTAAGTAAGTTTTGTCTGTGTCTAAGATATATGGCACTTTCTCTTTAATCTTGGATTTTAGAAACTTTACCAGAATATGAATGGTTTGAGATTCTTTTTATGTGTGTAACCTTGACATTTGATATCCAGGGCTAACTATGTGTAGCCCTTTAGTTCTAAAAATGGAAATTTTCTGCAGCTTCGAGTTTCCTTGAATTATTACTGTAATTATTTTTCTCCTTTTGTGCTTTTTGCTTTAAGAACCTCCTGTTATTTGCAAATCAGACCTCCCAGAGATACTTTTTATGTATCTTATCTTGCACGCATTATTTGCATTTATTTGTTTGCTCTTTTTTTTTTTTTTTTTGCCTTTTTAGTGTGTGTGCACAAGAAAAAGATGCTTCTTTGATTTGATTTTCCAGAATACAAATTCCATCTTCATTAGTAATTGTTCTCCTTTTCTGGTTCTTATTTAATTTCTTTTTAATTATTTAGTCTTCAGGTATAACTTCTAGAAAATATTCCCCTTGAGAGACCTCTCATCCTTCTTCTGTTCAAACTGCTTCTGTAGGCTCATGATTGCCTGGTAGGGATTTGACTTCTTTCCTTAAAATTGTTTGGGAGCTTTATTTCCTGGAGACATTGATAGTTTTGTTAAATTGTCTTCTGCTATTTAGAAATGTTAAGGAAAAGTCTGAAACAAGCTTGATTTTTGTTCTTTGGGAGGGCACACATTTTCTTTTGTGCAAGTGCCTACAACACACTCGGGAGACCTAGTGGGGCAGCTTCTGTCTTCACTGCAGAGTCATCTAACAGGCAGTAGACTCCACTGGCAGTAGTGAGAAACCTCCCCTTTTCTCCCGCTCTCTTTTTCTTCCTGTAGCCCCAGCAACTTTGGACTGTATCCAGGCTGTTACTGATGGAGACGCCTCCTGATGTGTAGAATCCTTGCCTGGTCTAAGGCTCTGATGAAATGTCAGACCTCTTTACATGTCTGCGTGGATGTTTCTGTAAGAAGATGCTGTGAGGAGAGGAGAAATGAGTCAGTGTAATGGTCAGGCAGCTTTATTGCAAACAACATAAACTTTCTCTGTTAGTTTATTTAGTAGCTATTGGGAGCACCAAGAATTGGTGGCAAGATTAAAGAAGCAGGCTTGGAAAATGGGTAGGAAGTAATGGAAGTGGGAAGGCAGGGAATGAGATTCCAGGAGCAGTCTGGTTCCAACAACATTGTCAGTTCTGCTGCTGCAGGCTACTCGCTAGGCTGCTGCCACACTTTGAACTTGGCTGCTGCCACCAGAAGTAGTCACTGCCTGTTTTCATGGGTATAGACAGAGCAGAGAGGAAAAGCCATTTGGGCTCTCCCAGTGGCAAGGGGGCTCAGTCTCCCTCAAGGACCACAGAATAAAAAGTCTCCCCCAAAGAAAAGGCTTTATATTCTGGGCAGACACCAAGTAGCATGTGTCCATCTGGGCAGCATCAGTAGATTTCTTCTCCTAAGTGGGCAGTCTCAGTCCTGTGTGGGGACTGCGATGCCTCCTGAGAGACGATGAGGCAGATACTGTCATGCCCTGCCCATCCTCTCAGCCCTCCTCCCCACCTGGCGCCCCACCCTGCTAACTGCGGGAATACACTTGACCTCACCCCAGGACAAGTTGGAAGAGCCAGATACTTCGTGTGCTTGATTCATTCTCAACAACAGGACGTGGCTATAATGGCTAAATACCCCAGCTTCCGTGTGCCACAGTTGGGGAACTCTGGGGTATGTCCTACACTGTTGCCCAGAGTTTCCCACAAGATTGAGTCCCAGCTGCCTACAGCAAGAGATGGTTTATAACACACCCTTTCTTTCTATTTCTTTCTTTCTTTTTTTAATGAGACAGAGTCTCCCTATGTCGCCCTCAGTAGAGTGCAGTGGCGTTACAACTCACAACCTCAAACTCTTGGGCTTAAGTGATTCTGTTACCTCAGCCTCCCAAGTAGCTGGGACTACAGGCGCCCACCACAGTGCCCGGCTACTTTTTGTTGCAGCTGTCATTGTTGTTTAGCTGGCCCGGGCCAGGTTCGAACCCACCAGCCTCAGTGTATGTGGGTGGTGCCGTAACCACTTGTGCTATGGGCTCACAGCCAACATATTCTTTCTTGCCTGTTTCACTTCTGCACTCCTGTTTGTATTTCCAGAGATCACCTACCACTTAGCTACTTGCACCTGAATACTTACTTGCCTTAGACTTTACCCTTGGAGTTAACCAAACTAATACACTGCTAAGGGGCCAAGAGTCCCTGTAAAGAAAGGACGAGGAGTTCCTAATCCTTTTCCCACTTTCTGCTTAGAGTTGTTGAAGTATTAGTGCTTTACCTGGAAATTCCACCCTGGATATGCCCTTAGATCTGTCTTTTCATTCCTAGTTGTTTATCTTAAGAAAGGACTCATATTTATGTGCAAAGATAACACAAAATGTCATACTACGTTGATCTGATTTTATGAAATCTTTACAAAATATTCTCTATGTGGTGATCACATCTTCATAAAATTTTGTAATGACTATTTTGTAACTAGAGGTACATTTAGCTACCATTTCCCATTTTTCCTATGTATGGTGATTTTAGGGGTGACTTTTGGGACACCCTGTGGTTTGAATACCTTATAAAAGCATTTTTCTTCATTTGTTCATAAAAGACTAATTCGAAGATAAAATTATATATTTCTATGTATATTTTTGTGTGTGTAGGTACAAACGTATATATAGTTTTCTGACTAAATAGAATCTGGATCGCCTTATTCTCTTTTGTAGTTTTTGAATTTTTGCCCTAAGGATGAATGATTTTATGATATAAAATGCATGGTAGTTCATAACAAACACTTCACACACATTCTCCTCTCTGACAGAGCTCCCTTCTGTGACTTGCTGTCTTCTGGAAGCTTCGCCGCTTTGTTACGCACTGCCAGGCCAGGCACTTCATGGGTTCCTTTGAACTATCTGCTCTACCAGGGCCTGGAGGGGGCCATAGTTCAACACCCTGATCTGTTTTCTTTTTTCCAGTGCCCTAACAATTTTATCTCTTCCAAAGATAGTTCAAGAACACTAGGAAGAAAGTAGGGGAACGTTTTAGACCCATTCTGAGTTTCTAGCTTGAATACCTTGATAAAAGATTTAAGAAATGTCTTTCTTCATAAAGGCTTAAGTTGAAGAAAAACATATCCTGTAATATTTTCCTGAGCCCCACCCTGGGCATGACCGGCATAAGGAGCTGTTCATTGTAAAGCTATTGGTTATTCTGACTTCTTCTGCAAATTAATTTACCCCTGGAAGCCACTTTCTTCCATAAAGGGGGGAAACAATGGGGTCTTTTACATTCCCAATAGTATGGTGCTCATTAGCTAAATGCTGACTGTGTTGGGCTTTAGAACAGAACAAAATATCCTAAAGCAAGTTCAGGGCTCTAGCAAGATAGAAAGAAAGGGGTCCCTACCACCTGGGTCTGAGCCCTGGGTTGAAAAGGAGCCAGGCTGGCCAGTCTAGGGCAGGAGAGATACTGCCCAGGTGGCCTCCTCCTGCCTCTGGCTAAGGGCCCTGGGCCCAGAGGAAACCATGAAGGAGGGGAAGGGGCAGGTGATGCTTACACCTTCTGGGTCAGAGGTGCCAGAGCCTCAGGCAAACCTATGGTCCTCACACTATGTTTTTTTTCCAGGCTGTTTTGATCACAACTACATCCACTGGTAAAAATGACTGCACATCTAGTTCCAATATATATTGCAATGATATAATGAATATCTTATAAACTAAAAATAATGTAAAAAATGTGAAGATAATTATAAAGACCACTTTTTTTTTTTTTTTGAGACAGAGCCTCAAGCTGTCACCCTGGATAGAGTGCTGTGGCATCACAGCTCACAGCAACCTCCAATTCCTGGGCTCAAGCGAGTCTCCTGCCTCCGCCTCCCAAGTAGCTGGGACTACAGGC
>CAUYON010099811.1:0-27302 GCA_963573935.1 Arctocebus calabarensis
TGTTGTGGCGGGCGCCTGTCGTCCCAGCTACTTGGGAGGCGGAGGCAGGAGACTCACTTGAGCCCAGGAATTGGAGGTTGCTGTGAGCTGTGATGCCACAGCACTCTACCAGGGTGACAGCTTGAGGCTCTGTCTCAAAAAAAAAAAAAAAAAAGTATAAAATTTATAGTTTCAGAGTTTCGGTTGAAAGTTTTAATTCAACAGAAACTCTCCTGGCTTTAACCAACTTAAAAAAAAAAACCCTCAACAATTTGGGATTTATCATTCTAGCTACTTGGTAGGTAAAATAATCTTACAATGTGCTAAGTTTTATTAACTAAAATATGAAAAATTAAGATATAAAGATCTGTGACAGAAAGCATAAGATTTTATGGCAAAAAAGAAAAACCAAATAAAAACACCAATAAAACAAAGAAAAACAAAATCTTCCACACTTTACATAAGTGGCTTATTAATAATAACCCCCCCTATAGAATCAATATTAATTAAATAAAAAAAATTTAATTAAATCCAGCAAAATTTACTAAAGAGGGCTTGGTGCCTGTAGCTCAGTGGTTAGGGTGCCAGCTACGTGCACTGGGACTGGTGAGTTTAAAACTGGTGCAGGCCAGTTAAACAACAATGACAACTGCAACGAAAAAATAGCTGGGTATTGTGGTGGGTGCCTGTAGTCCCAGCTACTTGGGAGGCTGAGGCAAGAGAATCGAAGCCCAAGAGTTCGAGGTTGCTGTGATCTGTGACACCACGGCACTCTACCGAGGGCGACATAATGAGACTGTGTCAAAAAAAAAAAAAAAAGTTACCAAAAAACTAAAAGGTGATAAATAAGTGCTGCTCATAGTGTTGCTTCTTGGACAATATACCTAGGATTCCCTCTTCACTCCTCTTCCTCCAAGTGGCTTTTGTTGAACTTTAAGCAGTAGATAGGAACATAGGAGACCTTAATGGGATCTGGAATGGTCTAGATCCCCTCCTCCTGGGGAGGTCTATATCATGTCTGTGGTCTCAAATGGAAACATCTTTCTAGAAGTTCTCTAAAATAGAGATAATCTAGATTGGGGTTGTCTGGTACAATAAAATAGCATTTAATGAACAAGCTTATATATACCTCTTTTTCAAATTCTAAGAGGGTCCACAGAATCCTTTCTTGGACACTAAATCACCCTTGGAAAGCAAATCTTCCTCACTTGGTCATCTATTATACAAGTATTTTGCACATTATTTAATCAACTATAAACTTTACTCATACCCTTCAGCCTAACATTTCTACTGATACATCTCACTTCTACAAATTTGACTTCCACCAATTCTTCAAAGCCTTATCCACCCAAAATGTACTTTTGAGTTTCAACTACTGTTAATCACAATCTAGATATATTGAAAGATACTTCTTGGTAGGGAGATCCACTATCCTCAGTTACAGGACTATAAATTCTAGATCCTTCAGACAGCTCAATCCAAGCTAGACTATTTCCCACCAATGCTCCTTATTGGACCTCGTACCCGTTACCAATTACAACATATACTACTGCCAGATACTTTCATTTCAAGCCCTGCTCAATCCATTCTTCAAAGCCTATTTCAAACAATTTATTTCAAGCAAACTCTTCTACTTTTTACTTAAGTTCAAAGAAAGCAAGTATTTAATTTAAAATGCACACGTCATGAGGCTTAATTTGTGTTCTTAAGCACAGAACTTGTTTTCCTGTCTCCTCCCCCAATTCTATTTAACACAGAGGTAGGCATATTGGTGGGCTATAGATACATTTAATTGATTATCCAGTTTCCCAATTAACACATCATTTCCTGCTTCCTATCATTTAAGTAACCTTAGAAAAGAGAACTCACTGAATATGCTTAATGTTATCAAACACTAACAAGCTGTCTCCCAATTGTTATGGTCAAATCCCTTTGATTACAGCTACCACTTATTACTATAAGCCAAATGCCTTACATTTATTATCTCTAATCTTCCTTGCCCATGTGAATGATGTACAGGTTTGTTCAAAGAAATAACTTGTCCACAGACAGTAAGTGGTAAACCCAGAGTCTGACCCATGCCTTTTCCATAAAGTTATTCTGTCAACTTAGCTGGGCTCTGAAGAAAACTGGAGTATTAACTCTTATATATACACACACACACACATAAACTCAATAACTCCCTGTCTTGTTCCTTAAGAACTAAAAGTTCTGTTATAGAAAATGAGTAATTTTCTAAGGCTTTTACTCTAAAAGAATTCTTAAAAAACAACTTTATTGACAATCTCCTCAGAAAGAGGGTGATTTTTCCTATTCAATTGAAAATGCTTTTTTAAATCTAAATAATCATTTGAAATATAGTAGCTACTATTTTTCCTCAAATGTGCAATTTAAACCTATCTTTCAAAACATCTCAAGAATAAGTTGCTAGTATTCCACTGAGGAGCAAGCTGTAGTAATGTCAGACCCGATATAAAGTGGAGTAATTTTATTTTTAAAACCCAAGGGTTCTTCTAACACGTTTTAGAGTCCTAAAATTTTGTCCCTAGTCTTTCTACTTTTCTATCCATGTCATCCAAGTTCTACGTAACATTTCCTGGTTTACAGTTTTCTCTGCTGAATATTTTCTCCAGGCCTGATCCCTCGTTTTCCCGAAAAGTTGTAGCTTCTGCTGGTCCTGTTTTGCCAAAATAGACTAGGAATACAAGTAACAGATCATTCCCAGGGAGGTAGTAAGTTAGTAAATAAATGTGTGTTTTCATCTGCTTTAACTAGTAGACGGAGATACTAGCCAGAGTGGCCACTATTCTCAAAACATTAGTACAACGGCAAAGCAATTTTTTGGCAAGTTGAAGAACGGAAACCACAGCATGGAAACTCTGCACGGTGTCTTAAAGATTACGAGTTAAGACTTTAATTTACCCCTGCAGAGGGAACGGTTAAGGCTTTCAGCACGGCAAAGACGATACTTTCGAAACTGTCAACAGACTACTCAAACTGGAGTCTCCCGCCCAAATGAGTGTAGCACATGGCAAGTCTAAAAAAGGGCCCCCTCCAGAGCTCCCGTTCCCAGGAAAGACGCGTTGACTGTCTGATCCCTTAGACTGTGGAAGAGGCGAAAAGAGAGCAGGAAATCCTGTTTATTTCCAGGAGTCCTCAGAGTGGGAAAGATCGGTCTCTACCCGGAGACAAACCAGGGTCTAGAAAGGGAAAACCCAGGCCTCCCAGTCGCCCCCGAGTTGTGTCCTCCTGCCCGGAGCCCCAACCCCACTCGGGTTTCCTTCTACCGGTCCCACTCAGATCCTCACCATCGCTTCCATTATCCCTCTACCACCCCCACCCCGCGCAGGCGCAGTGGGAACCCGGGGCCTACCCGCGCCCCCGAGGCGCCGCCACTATGGCGGATCCAGACCAGGCCAGTAGCTGTTCCGCGCGGGGTAGGCGTCCCTCTCCCATCTCTCCGGATTCCTAGCCACCACTGGGGCTGTTTCCCCACCCGGTCGGCCCCCTTTCCACCCTCCTCACCCGTTCTTCAGATCCACTTCCAGGATCTTTCCATAGCCCTTAAAGAAGCGCTCCACATCGCGCTCCCGGGCCTGGTAGCTCAGGCGGCCGATGTACACCCGCGGCATCCCGGCAACGGCGGTGGTGGCCCCGGCCCCAGCCCCCCTTAGGCGGCGGCCGGCAAAGCGAGAGCGCGGCGGCGGCGGCGGCGGCAACGGGCGGGCGGCGGGACGGACGCAGCAGAACCCGGGCGACGTACACGAGCACGTAGCCCACGAGCGCGCGCCTTCGCTCCCCCCGCGCCCTCCCCTTAGGCGAAGGGTAACGGGAAGGAGCGCGCGTTTGCTTCCCGCCTGGCCAGGGCTGGGGGCGGAGCGCGCCCGGGGGCGCGCTGGCGTGGGGCGGGGCCAGGTGATCGACAGGCGGTGCTGCGGCACGTCCTCTCGCGAGCTCGCCTAACGTGGCCTGTTTAGCCCCTCCGGCCGGAAGTGTTCCCTGCTCCCGGCGCGGACCGAGCGTTCCTGCTTTTGTCCTTTGAACCGGGTGTGGTTTGGACTTTACTGTAAGGAGCTTTAGAATTAAACTTAGGTTCCAAACGTTTATGTACCCGTGACCTTGAGCACATTACGTGAGATGCCTTTATCTTCTGAATCTCCTTTATCTTCTCTATAAAAGGGGATAGTTGTCTATAGAATTATATGAGAATTAGTACATAAATCACTTAAAACTTTAGTGATATCGTTAAGTGTTCAATAAATGATACCAATATTATTTTTAAGATAAGACACTGCTTAAATAGAAGCAATGTGAGAAGTGGAGAAGGCTGGAGCTTTGAAGCTAGACTAGGCATTAGTAAATTGGTCAATCTAACCTATTTCTAATCTGCCACCTCAGTACGCTACCAGGGTAAAGTAAATGGGCTAGCGTCTTTGGAAGTGGTTCGAACGAGGTAGAAGCTCAATAAATACTGGTTCTCTTTTAACTCCGTTTACCTAGAACCACAGAGAGGTTTTGTTCCTTTGCTTGTTTTAAAAATTATACCTATTTGGGCTCAGCGCCTGTGGCTAAAGTGGCTAAGGCGTCAGCCACATACACTGAGCTGGCGGGTTCGAATCCAGCCTGGGCCCACCAAACAACAATGACGGCTGCAACCAAAAAATAGCTGGGCATTGTGGCGGGCGCCTGTAGTCCCATCTACTTGGGAGGCAGAGGCAGGAGAATCGCTTGAGTCCAGGAGTTGGAGGTTGCTGTGAGCTATGATGCCGCGGCACTCTACCCAGGGCAACATCTTGAGGCTCTGTCTCAAAAAAAAAAAAAAAAAAAATTCTACCTATTTGGCTCTGTGCCTGTGGCTCAAGCGGCTAACGCGCCAGCTACATACACCAGAGCTGGCAGGTTCAAATCCAGCCCGGGCCGCCAAACAACAATGACAGCTGCAACCCAAAAATAGCCTGGCGTTGTGGCGGGCGCCTGTAGGCCCCGCTACTTGGGAGGCGGAGACAACAGAATCACCTAAGTCCAGGAGTTGGAGGTTGCTATGAGCTGTGATGCCACAGCACTCTACCCAGGGTGACAGCTTGAGGCTCTGTCTCAAAAAAATAAACAACAACAACAAAAAAACACTACTTATTTGAGACAGTCTTTGTCACCTTGGTAGAGTGCCTGGCGTCATAGCTCACACCAACCTCAAAGTCTGGGCAAGTGATCCTCCTGCCTCAGCCTCCCAAGTAGCAAGGACTTAAGGCGCCAGGTGCAATGTCTGGCTATTATTATTTTTTGTTTTTTGTAGAGACAGAGTCTCACTTTATCACCCACGGTAGAGTGCCATGGTATCACACAGCTCACAGCAACCTCCAGCTCCTGGGCTTAGGCAAGTCTCTTGCCTCAGCCTCCCGAGTAGCTGGGACTACAGGCGCCTGCCACAACGCTCGGCTATTTTTCTGTTTTTTTGCAGTTCGGCCAAGGTTGGGTTTGAACCCGCTCCCTTCAGTATATGGGGCTGGTGCCCTACTTGATGAGCCACAGGCGCCGCCCACATCTGGCTATTTTTTAAGATCAGTGTCTCACTCTTGCTTAGGCTGGTCTCAAACCCCTGAGCTCAGGCGATCCACCTGCCTCGTCCTTCCAGAGTGCTAGGATTATAGGCATGAGCCACTGTGCCTGGCCTGTTTATTTATTTTGAGACAGAGTCTCACTATGTTGCCCTCCATAGAGTGCCGTGGCCTCACAGGTCACAGAAACCTCAAACTTAATTGATTCTCTTGCCACAGCCTCCCTAGACGCTGTGACTACAGGCGCCTGCCATAACGCTTAGCTATTTTTTTTGTTGCAGTTGTCATTGTTGTTTAGCTGGCCTGGGCCAGGTTCAAACCCCCCAGCCTGGGTGTACATGGCCAAGGCCCTATGCAATGAGCTATGGGCACTGCCTTATTTTAAAATTTTATTTGGAAAGGGTAATGCAAGGTTCAAATTATAACACAGTGAAAGGTTTTCCTTTCTCTGTCCTACAGCAGCTTAGTTTCCCTCCCCAGAGGCACACAGTTTCTTAAATGTCCTTCCAGCTAATTTCCCCATATAAAGCAAATAGCAGGATACTATATAAACAGTTCTGTTCTTAACACCGTATAGTCTATTTTGAAAATCATTCCATAGGAGTACAAACCTCAGGCCTATTTTTATGGTTCATGCCATCTTATATGCAGTAATTTATTTAACTAAATTGAGATTGGTTCCAACCTTTTGTTATTACAACAGCTGCAGTGAAAGAACTTGTATGTATATGTATATGTAGGTTCTGTTTCTTCTAGTACGCTATTTGGCTCAAAGGGGGTCGACATGTGTAGTTTTGATAGATAGTGCTCAATTCTCCATAAGTGTGTTTCCCCATGACCTAGTCAACATCCTGTTATCAAACTTTTGCCAATCTGATAGATGAAAAATGGTATCTCTAGGTGGTTTAATTTGCAAATACCGTATTTTGAGTAAAGTGAAGCTCTTCATATGTTTAAGATGTTTTCCTTTCTGTGGCCGTTAATATCCTTTGCCCATTTTTTCTTAGAGAGTCATAGGAACTCATTGTATCTTAGGAAAATCAGTTCTTTAATGATCTTAGGAAAATCAGTTCTTTAATTAGTTGCCAGTATTTTTTCCTAGTTTGTTGTTTGACTTTGCCTAGGGCCTAGCGTGTTTTTTGCCAGGCAAAAACATTAGATGTTTATGGGATTGAATTTACCCATCCTTTTTTTTTTTTATTCTGGATTTTGTGTTATAGTTTGAAAGGCTTTCCTCACTCAACTTTTTTTTGTTTGTTTGGTTTTTTTGAGGCAGGGTCTTGCTATGTTGCCCAAGCTACAGTGCAGTGGCATCATAGCTCGTTGCAGCTTCCAACTTGTGAGCTCAAGTGATCCTCCTAACTTAGTTTCCTGAGTAGCAAGTACAACAGATGCTTGCTCCTTCCCACTCCCAGCTTCTTATTTATTTTTGAGACAGAGTCAAACTCAGTCACCCTGGGGTAGTGCTGTGGCATCACAGCTCTCAACAACCTCAAACTCTTGGGCTTAAGCAATTCTCTTGCCTCAGCCTTCCAAGTAGCTGAGACTACAGGCGCTTGCCACAACGCCTGGTTACTATTATTATTATTATTTTTTGCAGTTTTTAGCTGGGTTTGAACCTGCCTCCTCAGGTATATGGGGCCAGCGCCCTACTCCTTTGAGTCATAGGCCCACCCTGGTTATTTTTTTATTGTAGTTGTCATTGTTGTTTAGCTGGCCCGGGTTGGGTTTGAATCTGCCAGCTCCGGTGTATGTGGCCTGTGCCCTAATCACTGAACACAGGCGCCAAGCCATTTAGTCTGTCCTTTTGATTCTTCCAAATATTCACAAATTCATCCACTTCTCTCCATTCCCACTTCTTGACCTAGTTGAGACCTCACACTGGTGACATATCAGGGGTTTTATAGGTGCTGCCCCTCTACTTGTAATGTGACTGGTTCTTTCTTATTCAGGCCTTGGACCTTCTTGGTCCACTTTATCTCAATTTCCCTTTGGTATCATACTTTATAGCACTTACTATGTAGTCTGCAATTATCTTATTTAACTATTATTCACTGTCTTTCTCTTCCACTAGCATGTAACTTTGCTGGTATCAAGAGCCATGTTTTTTCTCTCCTTATGTATTCCTAATACCTACAACAATGCCTTTCACATAGTCAGTGTTTAAAATATTTATTGAATGAATAAATAATCTCTTACCTGGATTATTTCAATGGCCTCCTGATTTTTTTTTTTTTCTCCATGAGACACAGACTCAGGAAAATTGGAACTTTTCCGGTTGACATGTCAATTACAGTTCACAAGTTAAGAACATTATCAAGAAGTCTTAAGGACAGAGGGAGTTCAAGGCCAACTGTGGGGAAAAAGAATTGGGACTGACTGGTTTGGTGACCAGACAGGGTCAGGGAAATTGGCTTCTAGTATTAGTTCTGCTACCTGCTATGTGATCTTCTCCTATAAGGTGGTGATAGTAACAACTCAATGATATAGGAAAAGTTATAAAATCAAATGAAGATGCATGTGAAAGTGTTTGTATACAGAAAAGAGTTATGGGCATGAGGAAAGCTTCTTTCTTCCCTTTCAAAAGGTGCCAATGTCTCCTTCCCACTGACCTTTTGGCTAGCCCTGCTGTAGTCCCAAGAAAGTTCCTGCCTTCACATGCACGCAAATGCTGTGTTGGGACTGAATCTTTCTTCTCCACCATTTTTAGCTGCTGGGGCTGGACCCAGTGCCCATGGCACCTGCCAGTAAGTATGGAGCTGGCAGGTGTTGCTAAAAGTTTTCATGCACAGGACAGGAATGCTTGGCACACACAGGTTAATGTAAGAACCCTTTTCTTCCAGTCCTCAGTCTTCCCCTGAAGAAAGTGGGCTTAATTGCCTCACCTCCCAAGATGTAACACATTACCCAGTATTATGGCAGTGGCTAAAGGTGGTCACAAGACAGGTGGTCCCAGAAGAGGCCCTGGAGAGGCAGCAGAATTGTGAAGTCTTTTGATTTAAGAGGTAGTGCCTGTTTTGTCTTTTAATTTCCTGGTGCCAAGGGTTCCTCCTTTAGCCATTTAAAAAAGATATTGTTGGGTGGCGCCTGTGGCTCAGTGAGCAGGACACCAGCCCCATATACTGAGGGTGGTGGGTTCAAACCTGGCCCTGGCCAAACTGCAATAAAAAAATAGCCGCTGGCTCAGTGCTTGTGGCTCAACGGGCTAAGGCGCCAGACACATACACCTGAGCTGGCGGGTTCGAATCCAGCCCGGGCCGCCAAACAACAATGACGGCTGCAACCAAGAAATGGCCGGGTGTTCTGGCGGGCACCTGTGGTCCCAGCTACTTGGGAGGCGGAGGCAGGAGACTCGCTTGAGCCCAGGAATTGGAGGTTGCTGTGAGCTGTGATGTCACAGCACCCTATCCAGGGTGACAGCTTGAGGCTCTGTCTCAAAAAAATAAAAATAGCCGGGCGTTGTGGCAGGTGCCTGTAGTCCCAGCTACTCGGGAGCTGAGGCAAGAGAATCACCCAAGCCCAAGAGCTGGAGGTTGCTGTGAGCTGTAATGCCATGGCACTCTACTGAAGGTGACAAAGTGAGACTCTGTCTCTAAAGATAAATAAATAAATAAATAAATAAATAAATAAGATACTGTTTACTTAGTGGGCCAGAAGAGCTGTCCCTACCCCATAGAGATTATTTAGTCTGAAAATTAAAAACAATTCTCCTGCACTTGTAAAGAATAGAAGAGATAGGCTGGGCACAGTGGCTTATACCTATAATCTTAGCACAGAGGAGTTCAAGACTAGCCTGAGCAAGATCAAGGGCAAGACCATGTCTCTACTAAGAACAGAAAATTGGCTGGGTGCAGTGGCACATGCCTGTAGCCTCAACTACTTGGAAGGCTGAGGCAAGAGGATTGCTTGAGCCCAAGAGCTTGAGGTTGCAGTTAGCTATAATGAGCTATTGCACTCTAGCCCAAGTGACAGAGCAAGATGCTGTCTCAAAGAAAAGCAAAACCAACCAACCAACCAACCACATAAAAAAATAGAAAAGATGATTTTAAGTCATATTCTCTTTTGACATTATGCTTTGTCTCAGTTTCCTTTACCTCTGCTGGCCTCTTAAATGTTGGAACCCCTAGCTGGTCTTTGAAATTTAGAGAACGGGAGTGGGCTTACTTATCTGAAATTCAGAGGCTGGGAGTCTCTGATTTTCTCTAGTGCTCCCCCTCCTCCAAATTGTCCCCCAACCTGCTGCCAGAAGAATTTTTCCGAAGCATAGTTCTTATCTTCTGGCTCAGAAATTTTTATTCTCTGCTGCCAACAGGGTAAAGCCCAGATTTCTTAACTGGGAATCATAAACAGCCACAATTTACTTTCTCAGCTTCAGATGACTTGATTGTAATATACGTTAAATCAATGAATTTGTATCACTTAGGATCAGGTTCAGTGAAACCCTGAATATTAGGGCCTTAAATAAGATAGAAACTTATTTCTCATGTAAAACTAGTCCCAAGGTAAGCAGGTGGGGCTCTGGGTATCAGGGAGCCAGGCTTTGATCTTACTGCCATCTCAGTTTTAACATGGTCAAAGACGCTGTACAAACTCCAGGAATCATGTCTATATGCCAGCCAGGTGGAAGGGGAAGAAAAAGGTACAGGATGCATGTCAGCTATATTTTAAAGAGGTTCCTAACAAACTGACACCAAACACCTCTGCTTATATAACATGGGGCGGACTTTGTTAGCTGCCAGGGATGCAGGGAAACTGTGTTTAATCCAGCCTACCACGTGCTTACCTAAAAGTCATAGGCTTTAATTTTAAGGAAGAGAATGGATGTTTGGAGAAAATGAGAGGGTTCTGACATCAATATCTTGTCTCTGTAACTTTGTATAATCTGGTCTCTTTGTCTGTAATGCTTAACTCCCTTTCTTGAATTAGATTCATCCTTTAAAGACCAGCCTAAATGGTACCTCCAGACCCCTAAAGGTATAATGAATAATTCCCTTCATAGTTCTTAGGACACTACATGAGACCGCTAACCATGGTGTTATGAACCTTCCTCTCATATCTGCCTCCTGCCTAGTGCCTCTTGGAGTCAGTCCCAGGGGCCTGCTCCTTCCTTCACCATAGCTATGGGTTCATCATTCTCTCTAATTTCCAACCCTGGATTCCCCTTGGAGAACCTAATCTTTTTTTTAAGACAGAATTTTACTGTTACCCTCGGTAGAGTGCCATGGTGTCACAGCTCACAGCAACCTCGAACTCTTGGGCTTAAGCAATCCTCCTGCCTTGGCCTCCCAAGTAGCCTGGACCACAGGTGCCTGCCACAATGCCCGACTGTTCTTTTGTTGCAGCTGTTGTTGTTTAGCTGGCCTGGGCTGGGTTTGAACTTGCCAGCCTCAGTGTATGTGGCTGGGGCTGTACCACAGTGCTATGGGCACCGAGCCAGGAGAACCTAATCTTAACTTCTACTCCTATAGCCTCAGGGCAGCTTCCTCTCCCTGACCATCTGCACAAATCACCTGTCCTACTAACCTATCTGATAGGATAAGAGGAGGAAGTTGGGGACGATTCTAAGCCCAGATATACAGGTGGTGAATTTTTTTTTGAGACAGAGCCTCAAGCTGTCACCCTGGATAGAGTGCTGTGGCATCACAGCAGCTCACAGCAACCTCCAACTCCCGGGCTCAAGCGAGTCTCCTGCCTCCGCCTCCCAAGTAGCTGGAACTATAGGTGCCCGCCACAATGCCCGGCCATTTTTTTGTTGCAGCCGTCATTATTGTTTGGCGGGCCCGGGCTGGATTTGAACCCGCCAGCTCAGGTGTATGTGTCTGGCACTTTAGCCCGTTGAGACACAGGCGCCGAACCCAAGGTGGTGAATTTTACCTAGAGGTCACTGCCAAGCTTTCTCAGCCCCATGCTAAAGTTGAGTGCTTTTCTTCAGAGGTCATCCAAGATGCTTCCAATGGCAAGATGACTCTGCTGGGAGTCTGTGTACACACTGCCATGTAATTAAACCTTCCAGAGCCAGTTTTTCCACATTATTCTGCTGCTTAAAATCTCTCATTGCCTTCCCAGGGCTTCAGGGTAAGTCAGACTTTGTCTGTAGCCCTTTGCAGTCTTACCCCACCGCCCAGATCACCTCAGTCCTCACATTCCCACCATGTCTAAGGTAGCAGCTGCTGCTACCAACTCTCACTCCTGCTGTTGGCCTTGTTGGTACACATTTTTTCTGCTTGGTTTTCAAGATTTGCTGTGGACAATACTTCCTTTAGGAATCCTTCTTGGTACCCTCTGGTAGAGCTGGGGCCCCTGTGTCCTGCCATAGCCCTCTGAACTCAGTATCAAAGACATGATCATAATACTGTAATGGTCTGTCTTATGCACTAGGCTAAGCAACTTGAGGGCCAGCAGCATATCTTTCATTGGTATCCCCAGCTTTGGGCACACAGTAGGCACTCAAAAAACACTCCCTGAATGAGGCTCTTGAGTCATAAAGAGAGGGCCACGTGATAGGGAAAATATCTCAAAGACTCTGTTCTTTGCTTTGGGCAAGTGGGTCATGAAGCAAACACCAAAAAGTCACACAATGTCAAACTCTTCTTCCTGCCTGAATAAAGCCCACTCATTTATCAGGGCCTCCCTTCAAGCTTTACCTCAAGGAAGCCTCCCCCAATCCCAGGCCTAGGGCAAGATCTTAGTCATGCTCTCATGGTGCCTCCCTCATGTCTTCTATTTGGCACTAATCACCATGTAATTGCTGTAGGATTGGTTAATGCAGAGTTTCCCGGCAATGTGGCACCATGAGCATCTGGACTAGACAATTCTTTGTTGCGGGAGGCTGTTCTGTGCATGCCAGGATGTGTAACATCATCACTGATTTCTGCCCACTAGATGCCAGCAGCAACCCCTCCCCATGTTGTGACAACCAAAAACCATCCCCAGACATTCTCAAATATCCCTGGGGGTAAAACTGCCTCTGGTTGTCCAGTTAGAATGTAAGTTACATGAGGGTGGTCCAAACCCTGAGACCCCACATCCTCAGTTCCTCAGGGTTTCGAAGACCTTGCCCTGGAAGTCACTCTTCTGTGCTGCTGATCTTCCCCTTCCTTAGATTGAGCTATGCACTGCCTGAGAAGTGAGTCAACCCTTCCTTTCCACCCTTCTTTTCCAACCTTCCTTTCTACAAGATTCTCCTCTGCGGGCTTGAGCCACCGGAGGACAGGGATTGCCACTTACTGGCTTCCGCATCTGCCAGGCCCAGCCAGGTTTTGCCTTCAGGGTGGTCAGGAAATGACTGCTTGGGGAACAAAATAAGGAAAAGTGGGGAGGGGATTTCCTAGCACTGTGAGATGGCAGGTGCACAGTGATGGTTCTTTTTGATGGGGGTGACTTCTAGTTTTAATTTTTTTTATTTTTAGGAAGTTCAGACTTTTATTAGGTACCCTAAGGCTAGCCCTGGGGAAAGTGGTGGCTGGCTGCACAGTCCTCCTAAGAGAAAAAGGCAGTGAGGGAGTAGTAGTCTGGGGAGGGCTGGGTCCTGACTGAGGGTTCTGTAACCAGTCCCGCTGACTTGCCTCCCTTCCCACTTTGCTCAGCGTCCTCTGGGATGATCACATGGTAAGAATCTGCTTTGAAGACACAAAAGGCTTCATGGAGGCTTCCAGGGCACGCTGGTAGTCTTGCAGTGGGACCTCGGTGCAGGCAGGGCCCGTGAGCTGGCCTTGGCGGATGAGATCACAAAGTGTAAGGATCATCTCCTTGAACTGCTCTGTGGGAGGTTGGAGGAAGTCAAACAGGGGAATAGCTACTGGGGTTTGGTGAAGATGGGACATGTCTGCTCTGGGGGCAGCAATGGGCACTGAGTTCCCTTGGAGCCTTGAGAGACTAGGCTTTGCCAAGGATGGTGTGGCTGTGGAGGCAGCCTGGTCCTTGCCTGTGTTCAGGACATTTGAAGGCCAGGGTGGGGACAGAGGAACATGAGGAGTGGCCCTAGGAGCTGATGGGCAGGCAGGTAGAGATGTCTCAGGCCCACAGAAGCTGACTGGGGTGTAGCTAGGAGCACTGAATGGTGGGAGGGGTATGATTACTTTGAAGCAGGGAAATCAGAAAAGGCACAGGGTGGAAGCTGGGTGTGCCTGGCATGCCAACTGTGGAACAGACAAGCTTTGCTCAGGGCAAGGAGCTTTCCCTGAGAGCCTAGGATTCCCAAAAGCCCACAACTTGAGGCCACCACCCACATGCTCTCCCTGGTCCTGCCTCCTGCTGAGGACCCACTATGGTATGAGATGAGACGTGAAGGCCTTGGCTGTGAAGTGTTTCTTGACACACATCAATTCATTCAGCCTTTAAATCTAATTGCATTTCCTGCTTAAAACACTTCAGTGACTCCTCAGTCACCTTTAAGATCGAATCCGAATGCTTTAAGTGCTGTCCTAGCCCACCTGTCCAGCTCCCCTGCCCCAGTTCAGACCTACTGCTCCTGGTCGCTCTGAACCACCTGGTGCTGGTGAGAGGTGCTCAGTCTGTGAAGCGCTTTTGCACAGGTTGTTTTTCACACCATTCACACCTCTACTTTCCTCCGCTTTACTTGGGTGGTTCTTCATTCTCACCTTTTTTTTTTTTGGCCAGGGCTGGGTTTGAAACTGCCACCTCTGGCATATGGGGCTGGTGCCCTCCTCCTTTGAGGTACAGGCGCCGCCCTCTTCATTCTCACCTTGGGGGTCACTCTGAGGAGCAAGTCCTCCAGAAGAGGAAGCATGGTGTCCTGGCTCAGGTTTTAGAGTCAGAGAGACTATGTGTCCACATCCAGGGTGCACCCCTCCCTAGGTGGGGGTGACTTTGGGCAAGCTACTTAACCACTCTGAATCTCAGTTTCCTCTGTCAACCAGGGCTAACAAGGGTTTAAACTTATGATGTTTAAACCAGGCATACTTGCCCAAGGGCCCGCCACTGAGGCGAGGCAGAACTCTGTCCAGAGATGTGGAAGCGGGATTTGAACCCAGGCAGGCTGGCTCCAGAGTCTGTCCTTTTCACCTGGCTGTTTTCTGTGCTATCAGCTCCTCAGGATGGGGGTAGTATCTGTCTTGTTTGATATTGTGCCTCTAAGGAGGCTGACTGTGGCTGGAGCTAGAAGCTATTTTCCTTAGTCCTGTTATTGGACTGGGGACCCAGTCACCTCTCTAGGGCTTGGAGTAGCTGGTCACTTCTTGCTGCCATTCTTAGGCACTGCATCAGGGCCGTCTACTCACCTGGACTGTGGTTCTTCTTCCACTGGGACATCCAAAAGCCCTGAAGTTTGAGATCCTTAAAAATGAGCAGGCTCTGTGGACATAGGAAGGATATACTGGGCTCTGAGGGCTAGGACTTCAGACATCACTAAAGGGCAGACCTCCCCAAAGGACAGGGAGATCACCGGAGTTTACACAGCTGAGCTGTCCGGCCCCTGTCTCCAGGTATGCCTCCCCCACCAGCTTACCACAGAGGCTATGACGGGCTGCTTGGCCATTCCCCCATAGGTCACCATAGTTCCTCCAGGCCTGAGGAGTCCAAAGAGAAAAAAAAGTAGGTGCAAAGACAGAGCCCTTCTTGAACCTGTCATG
This sequence comes from Arctocebus calabarensis, assembly GCA_963573935.1. NCBI lineage: Eukaryota > Metazoa > Chordata > Mammalia > Primates > Lorisidae > Arctocebus > Arctocebus calabarensis. The sequence goes on from CAUYON010099811.1 coordinate 15,125, forward strand.
GCGCTTCTATTTCAACCCTGAGTCCTAAACCTGGCTCTCAGAATCCCTGGGAAGGGTTAAAAAAATACAGATTCCTAGCTCTAACTTCAGACCAAATGAAGCAGGAGGCAAGAATGAATATTAAAAACAATACACATGGCTCGGCACCTATGGCTCAGCGGGCTAAGGCGCCAGCCACGTTCACCTAAGCTGGCGGGTTCGAATCCAGCCTGGGCCCGCCAAACAACAATGATGGCTGCAACCAAAAACAAAAATGGCTGGGCGTTGTGGCGGGCGCCTGTAGTCCCAGCTACTTGGGAGGAGGAGGCAGGAGACTCGTTTGAGCCCAGGGAATTGGAGGTTGCCGTGAGCTGTAATATCATGACACTCTACCCAGGGCGACAGCTTGAGGCTCTGTCTCAAAAAAAAAAAAAGGTTAGCTCTGAATCCCGATGTTCTTGGTAGGCCCTTCTTACCAGAGGTTGAATTCTCTGCTCACCTCTCCTTCCTCTGCTGGCTGGAAGACTGTTTCAGACCTCAGCCTCCTTGGCCTTTCATAGCTACCCTGCCTGCATCCACCTGAGTGTGGACCCTGCCTACAGACCTCAGCAGCTGCACCCCACCCACCCAGTGGCAACTGACAGTGGCCTAGCCCACGCCTAAGGTCAACAGCTCAGGAAGATTCTCATACAATGGGATCAGCACCCTTGCCACTAGCTGCCCTGGTAAAATGCCTCAATGCTTCCTAGACCCAACCATGCCCACACCCTGTTGTGGGCCGTCAGGCCTTAGTGACTCAGCAGACCAGATGAAGGTTACACCTTTGACTTCAAGGTCACTGCCATATTTGGTCTTGGTTTGTATCCTGATCAAAACAAACCAAGTGTTAAAAACAATTTTGAGACAATTACGAATATTTAAATACAGAATGGGGAATAGCACCTAATAATTAATTATGGTCAGGCACGATGTCAGGGTTACATAAAAATAAACAAACACATTTTTTGTGTTAGAGATGCATACTGAAGAATTTATAAGTGAAACAGTGTGATAGCTATAATTTATTTTCAAATGTTAGGCGGATAGAAGAAACCAGAGTGGCAGAATGTGTATAACTACCGAAGCTGGTGATGGAAATATACAATCTCTTCAGTTTTGCATTCATTTGAAAATTTCCTCCCATGAAAAAGGTACTGCTGAAAATGCAAATACTGTCATGGGATGAATTAAGTCTCTGTGAGGTACACCCTCTGAGCACAGTTATCTTCAGCCAAGCCACCACCACCCTCAGCTGGACTATCCTTAGCTAGACCACGCTGTCAGCCCTCTCTCTGGGCTCCCTCCCCCCCCCATCTGTTTTCCAAACAGCAGCCAGAGTGGTGTCTTATATTCCACAATCGGATCACGTTACCCCAGCTTACAACCCTCCAGTAATGACACTAATAGCTGACATGTGTATAGAACACAAAGGCCAGGATTTGTTCAGAGCATTTTACATGTATTGACTGAATAATAGTACCCCACTTTTCAGATGAAACTGAGGCACAGAGTTGTTGAGTAACTTGCCCATGGCCACATGGATTTGTCTTCGGGGGGCTGGCTCCAAACGTCCTTCTGTTCTGCTTCTCTTGGAATAAGGGCCAAACCTGCTAGGCATACATGACCTGGCTCCCTGCTCCTGCTGGAGCTTCCCATGCTCCAGACACTAGATTCAACTGTCCTAGAACCAGCTAAGCATATCCCATCTCAGGGCCTTTGCTCTTGCTATGCCCCAGGAATGCTCTTTCCCCCGTGACCTCATGGTGGCTCCTTCTCATCCTCCAGGGCAGTGAAGGCCTCTGACCACCTTGTCTACAGCAGCCCTGCCTCCTCCTCCCTAAGCCTCCTCCCATTTCATTGTCTTCAGAACACTCAGCACAGCTGGAATAATGTTATTCATTGTATTCTTGTTGACTGTCCTCCCCCTGCCAGCCACACATAGTTTCTTAAATTAAAATTAAAGTTAAATAACATTTTAAGCACAGTTTCTCAGTTGCATTAGCCAATTTCAAATTCTCAATAGCCACCCGTGCTAGTGGCCACTGTAGTAGACAGGGCAGATAAGCACATTTCTATCATCACAGAAAGTTTCAGTGGGCAGGACTGGCCTAGGCCATATGACATGTCACGGCAACACACCCCTGGGGAAATGCAGCATTCATTCATTCACAGGTGATTTCATGAGGACCTTTCTGGGTCTAAAATATACCCCAGGTGCCGACCCTGCCTGCACACTCACTGCTGCCCACTGACCAGATTGGAGGGGGCACAGCATGGCGGTGTTGGGGGTGAAGATGGGGATGCTGTGTCTGTCTTTACAGAGGGATGGTACACTGTGGCAGGTAAGTATTGACTGTCACAAAGGAAAATGAGTATGCTGTGAGGAGCCACTGGAAGCCCACTGTTTGGATGGGTTACTGCCTACTCCAGAAGGAAGATGGTTGGTTCATTCCTCCCAACAGTGCCACTCTGAAAGGGAAGCAGTGCTAAGAAAAATTAGAGAAAAGCCACCAGACCTTATGTCCCCTTCCCTCCCAGCTCTATCCCTTACAACCTGCTGGCTGGGCAAGGCATTTAATCTGGGAAACAGCAGAAGATGTGGCACATGTATTATCACATGCTCCTCCTCCTGAACCCAAAGCAGATGTCGCTCATCCATCACAGCATGCTTTCCTTGATGAACCAGGGGAAGGTTCCAGATCCTTCTCAGGGCAGCACTCCAGGAAGCCACTTCCCATCAGGGCTGGCAAAAGAAACACGTCTATCCACCATGTGGGATCTCATCATCCTAAACCCTGGCTTCTTCATCCACAAGATGGGGGACACCACTGCCCACCCTGTAGGAATTTCTGGGCATAATGGGCAGAGTCCCTTGTTCAGTTTTCATTCACAGAGGAGCCTTTACTGAGTGCCCACTGGGTGCCTCATGTGTGCCTGATGTCCTCAGCCTTCAATATACGGCAACTGCCCTAGCAGGGACGTGTGGGTGCTGCCTTCCGTGCACTGCCGCAGACAGATCACAGCCTCCATGTCCTCACTTCCCCTCTGAAGTCCCTCTCCCGGGGCCACATCACACTTACCGTGTCACCTAATGAGGGGGAAAGGCGCCCATAAATGTTAATGTGAGGATTTAACAGGCGGCACATTTTCCAATAAGAAAAAGCCCCCTCTTTTCTAGTACCTTCTTTTCTTATGTTCTAAATAAGCCTTGGTTGGATTAGCGCCCCACATTTAACTTTTCTTCCTCGGATTCCCATATACAAAACACTGTATTAACAAGCCGTGTCTACCGGGCCTAGCCATATTTCCTATAAACTCTCATTTTATCTCCTCTAAAACACACAGTAATAGCATTCTCCGGAGAATATTAAATCAAACCAACCTGCAGCTGCATTTGTTTGTGCTATTCTGCCCCCAGTAAATTCTGGCAACAGATTGGTGTGCGTTACATAAGCGGTGCCCTGGCAGGGACTGCAGTCTTCACACTCCCCCACCCCACCCCCACCCCCGGTAGAGAAAGAGTTCGGCTCTCTAATTTGTGCAGTCAACAGCTCCCCAAGCAGCACAACAACACCCCAGTGCTCCTTTGAGACTTTTAAGACCCTGTTCCTTTCTCAAATTGTATAGGCATAGGAAGGCTGAGTGTAGATTAAAGAAGAAAGGCAGGCTTGAGCCAAAAGGGATGAAGCTTATCTTCTTTGTAGTCCAGCACATGAAATCTGCTCTCCTGGACCTGAGACATATATTAAATGAGAGGGCCAAGCTATAGGGCACAGGCCTGGGCAGTCAGCATTGTTCCATTACCCATTCTAGAAGAGGGTCTGGGGACCACCTTCAGCAAGTGCTGAGCAGGACTTGGAAACAGAGGAGCTGGCCCTAGATGCTCAGAGTGGCTGCAGCCTTGTGGGCTGTGGCTGCGTCCCTGGCCTCCAAGCACACGAGGGGCCAGGGCTGGCAAGGGGCAAAGGGGTAGCTGTGCAAGCCCAGAGGAATTTCTCACTTATTCCAGCAGTGTGGTCTTCTTTTCCTCAACTTTAAAGTCTTAATTTAAAATTTTCCCCAAATTCAAAAACTCAAAACACAGAAATTAGAGAAAGCTTTCCGTTACTTCTCTGGGCAGCATCGTGCATGAACAGAGCCAGGCAGGACTGTCTGCTCTGTCTCCAGACCTGCAGTGCCTAGCAACTGACAGGCACTGAGGACACAGTTATGAGGTGAATAGACAGCTGAGAGGGTGGCAGAACTAGCAGGAAGAAGCCTGGGAAGGGAGGAGGGAGGGGGAGGAGTGACCCACCTAGACGGGGTTCCTAACTCTGCCTCTCACCTGCTTTGTAGTCTTGTGCAAGCCACCTACCCTCTCGTATGCTCAGGCCCCCAGAGGGATATCAGAAAGGAAAATGCAACTGCTTATGGGCTTCTGGGAACACAAATTCATTCATTCATTCATTCATTCATTCATTCATTCATTCTTTCATTTCTCCCTTCATTACAGCAGGAATGGAGACAACTTAGGCCATGCATTCAAGGGGTTCATGACACTGTGGGGGAGATAGGTGCAAATTTGGTGTAGGGGATGATGAAACATATTCACGAGGTCCAGAAGTAGTGCAAGGGGCAGAGGAAGGTGGGCCACATCAGTTTCCTGGAGAAAGTGATGTCTGGGTCTTCCCGGAATAGCAAGCAGACATGGGTACTGTGAGTTGACAGAGAAGGGCCGGGCCAGAGAGCAAAGAAGCAACTTCCACGGGGGCTGCTAGAGAATCAGGCAGTAGGCGTGCTGGAGGGCCTATGAGGAGGCGGCGGGTACTAACGGGAGAGAGGCAGGGGCCTGGCACACAGGGATTAGAATGTCCTACTCAGGGTTTAATCTTGATTCCCCTGGGTCAAGTGGAGCCTCTGAGGGTTTGAAGCAGCAGAGAAGTGTGATCAGCCCTGCTTGGTAGCTATTGGGAGCAAATTGGAGGGTTGGACCTAGGGCCAAGGAAAGAGATTCAGAGGCTGTAGTCTTCCACAGCTCCACACACCCTCCACCTGGGATGCACATTCTCCTTTTCTGCCTCAGTTTACTGCCTTTGTCTCTTTGCACTACAGCTCAGGTGTGTGTTCAAGAAGCTTCCTTGATTTTTCCCAGCCTGAGGCAAGACCCCTCCTCTTTGTTCCATGCAGTCTGGACAAGCTAGTTCCATTCCAAAGATGAGTTTTGTTTTAACTATACGGTGGTTTAAAAGAATTCAAATTAACTGACATTTACAAACCAGGAAGGTTCATGCCAAAACTCCAATTTCCAGCTGGCTGGAAAAGAAGATCTAGCAGCACTGGTTAGTATTCCTATAGAGTAATCATTAGCTGAAGCTAAGAAGTAACCTTCCCTGCATCTGGGATCTGGGCTTGTTAGTCTGCCACAGTCCCCACCACTCCCTACCATCTCTCAAACAATATTGAGGGTAAGGATCAGTTCTTGTTTGTAACATCACCTGAATTATCACTTCCTTTATGAAGATTCGAAAGGAAAGTACAATTCTTGCCCCTATGTCTATCATAGATGGGAAACAAGACAGGCTGAGTGAGTTCCTGTGCTTCCTCACTCATTTAGTTCCCTGCTGGAACCATGAATATCTCAAAACAGTCCAGAGAGGGTAGGACAAGGGTGTGGGTGCAGGCAGTGGTGTAAGAATAAATAGTGGATAGTGCGTCCTGGGTGAAGGACTCCACTGTAATCAGACTTTACCTTATAAAATGCAGACAATGTAACCTAATTGTATGTACACTCATATTAATCCAAAATAAAAAAAAAATTGCAGATAGTGTGAGAGTAGAAAGCAGAGGATGGATTCTCAAACCAGAGGAGCACAACAGCTAGAGATTACAACCCTGGCTATTCAAAGTAGGGTCCTCAGACCAGGGGCACTGCACCCTGGGAGCTAGTGAGACATACAGAATCTCAGGCCCTGCCTCACACTTTTTGGATCATAAGCCACATTTTAGCAAAATGTTCGAGAAGCCATGGCTAAGAGGCTGAAGGGATGGGTTCAAATTTTCACTCTGGAGCAAGTTACATAACTTCTCTGTGTCTCTGTTTCCTTATCTGCAAAATGATCATCATATTTTTCTAGTTCTCCAAAGGGTGGCCTGATGATACTTCCCAAACTTTAGAAGCTGGAAGTTCTGTTTCTGGTGGTTCTGAAGAATGTAGTGTGACCAACAGCCCCAGCCCACCCCAATAGGCCCTTGCTGCATATACAGGAAGGGCAGCAGAGCCCTTTAGGAATCAGGCTATTGATGAACTACTAAGTACTTTCACCAACCACATGCCCCTCGAGGAGCTGCAGGCTATTACTTACACCATCAGTTGTCCAGTAATTCCAAACCTTGATCTTGGCCAGATTGAAGTCGCACAGCTGCCTTGTGTTGCGGACAACAAAAAAGAGCTGGAGTGGTGGGTGGAAGGGGCAGGTCCACAAGGAAGGCTCTTTCTTGCCCTGAAAGGCCAGCAAGAGAAGGAAGTTTTTAGGCACCTTTCAGTCTCTCCCCAGAGTGATTCTTTGGCTTATGAAACCAGGAGAGCATGGGGCACAGGGATCCAGGCCTCCTCTCCATTATCCGGGTGGGGTTCACATCTTATCCCGTCTGGACTGCACTTCACAACACACTATACCGCCCCGGTCCCAACATGGGCCCCTCTGATGTGCCACCCAGACAGAATTTAAAATGCAGCGGGCTTTATTTTAATCAACTTAATCGGCTTTGCAGAGAGCACTGGGGGTGGGGAGAGACCCCAGAGAGGAGGGTGGAATAAGAGCCACCACTTGCACTGTTTGATTAACCTGGCAAACAGAGCCTTTGATTTCTTTTGTAAAATCCTGTCAAATTTTTAAAAATTAAAAATAGAAGAGGAAGAAAGAAACTGGCTCAGGCATTTGTTGGGACAGAGCCATGGCACTGAGACTTGGTATTTATTCGGTTCCTTTCAGGGTTTCCAAGGCTCGAGGTCTCAGTTTGCAGTTTTTACCCAGAGCAGTAGCAACCAGGGCCACTCCGCAAGGCCCAAGTGGCAAAAAAGCAGTGGCTCTGTCATTCTCACCCATATCCATGACACTGCACATCATGAGTACTGCAAGTGCAGATAGCCAAAAGCTACAGCAGGAGAATTTTCTCAACCCTAGTGGCCTCCTCTGGTCTCTTTGATCCCTTTCCTGCTCTTCATCTGAAGGAAACTCACAACTGTCTCCAGACTTGTCAGAGCTGGCCTCAACCCCAATGCCTTTGCATAGACTGGGCCTCCACTTACTTGCAATTGTCCTCCTGCCCTTCTCACCTTAGGGAAATTCAGCTAAAATATGACATAGCTCCCATGGTCATCTCTTTCCATGCATCTGCTGTCAATTAGTCTCCCCTCAAGATACCATCAGCTTCTTGCAGTCCCCAAGCTCGGAGCTTAACTCAGTGTCCTATGATCACCTCTTTTTGCATCCACATTATGCCCCCACTCAGCTGTGAGCTCCTTAAGGGAAGGGGCAGTGTCTAGTTCATTCTAGAGCCCTCAGCATTCAGCACAGTTCCTTGGCACATGGGAAATGCCAGAAAAAAATATTTTAAGAATGCATAAATGACTGAATGAATGGATAAATGAAGTATACAGCTTGGAAACTGTACTTTCATTGAAACTTTAGACAAAAGATTGTAAGCTAGATCCAGCTTGTAGAGGGATTTTTGTTTGGCTTCTGAAATGTTAAAAAAAAAAAAAAAAAAAAAAAGCAGGGTGGCGCCTGTGGCTCAAAGGAGTAGGGCACTGGCCCCATATATTGGAGGTAGCAGGTTCAAACCCAGCCCTGGCCAAAAACTGCAAAAAAAAAAAAAGACAATGACAAATTCATTGTCATAAAAATGGGGAGATTGCCCCCACTTTAGGGGTCAGAGATCTGGCTCCTCTGCAGATTTAAAAGCAGTGGCAGCTGAGGGTCTCCAATGGTCATTTCCTGGGGGTTTATGTGTGTGGCCCCTAAAGCCTGCAAACTCTCCAGGGCCCCACAGTCCTCACCACTCCCTAGTGTTTTACATCTGTCTCATTTCAGTTCTATGTCTCTGCCTGGTCACTACAGGCAGCTGAGTTGGGGGGGTTTTGCTTTGGGGCTGAGCAATTGTGGCAAGACCCACCTGCTAAAAAGCAACCACTGTGGCTGTGACACTGGCTGAGCTGTCCCTTTTATCTGCAAGCAGCACTACCTCCTCTTTGAGAACATCCCAACAGACCCTCATCACCAGGACTGTGCCTGCTACTTGATAGAGAAAGGGAGGGGGACTGGCTGATTTGGGGTCTTGTTAGCCCCCAGGAGATGGGAGGTCCAGGCTCCAGCTGCTGGGGAGAATAAATGAGGCTTGTTTTGGTGACAATGGTGCCTTTCAGGAGGGAGGAGATTGCTTTTGTTAAGGGGGAGTGATTTGTTTAAGGGGTTCTGACTTGCTCTGGCAAGTTTCTCAAGCTCTGCAAGAACTTTTAGTGCTCTGGGCAGCCAGGGGTCAAGAAACCAAATTTCAAAACCCAGCATTTGAGTCTCACTCCTTTGCGGAGTGGGAGCCTGAAATGGGTCGCTGTGGCTGCCTGACAATAGAAGAGACTGAAGGCTGACCCTTAGATGTGGGCGAGGGGACTGTAATTGATTTTCCTTCACATTTCTGTCAGCAGGAGGAATAACAGGAGGGCTAAGTGGGAATTGTGGTGTTCAAAGTCAGAGAACATTAACCTGCGGATAACTCCAGGCCTCATTAGCAACTGAGCCTTCTGATGTTTCCCTTCCACAGCCAGAATCTCTGAGAGAAAGGCTGATGGGAAGCTGCACAGGGCTGACCCGGCACCTGCTGGGCAAACCCCTTGGTGCCAGGAGGCTCCTCCCTCCCCATCGCAGGTGGTAGAAAGACAACAGAACAAGAATCAGGGCACCTTCATGCTGCTGTTATTTCCCAGTTCTCTGGAGACCCTGGGGGGCGGGTAGTGCTGTAACACTTGCCATCTTGAGAGGGGAATGAAGCTCAACAAAGGTGCGATGCGCCCAGGGTTGCTCAGTGCCCACATGGTGAAGATTTGAACCTCAATCTTTAATTCATTAATTCATTCGGTGTCAGTTTGGCTTCCCCCAGAAGCAGACCCTGAGGCAAAAATCCCAGCCTAAGTAGTTTATTTGGAGAGAGAAGGAAACACTAGTAGGAGAGTGGGGACAGGGGAGGGAGCCCGAAAGGGTGTGTTATCAGGCTCGCTGCTTCTGCGGGGTCAGGGAATCTGGGAGCCAGTGTGGGGAACACCTCTGAGTAGCTCCACTCTCAGATTAGGAAGCTGGGGTATTTATATCCCAACTCCCACTGGTGTTGGTTGGGGTGGCTCAGTCTTCCCTCCCTAGTTTGGGCCCTGTGGCAGGCAAAGCGGAGCCTGGGGGCCAGACAAAGAATCCTCCAGGCTAGAATTCTCCATGCAGGCAGGGAAGCAAAGGGTGTGTGAGCATGGGCAGCCTCTGCTACAGACTCGCTCAACAAATACAGAAGCGTGTCCCTCCTGGGGGGTAGACACTAAGCCAGACCCATGGGACATGTACAGGAACCTGAGTTACCTCCCAGTCCCAGCAGCTGTGTGCTGGTAGGGAAAGCAAACAGGTAAAATTTCCAAAGGAAAGAAAATCAAGTAGGCATAAACTCTATGAAGAAAATAAGAAAGAGCAGCTATTTTAGAATGGATGGTCAAGAAAGGCTTCCCCAAGGAGATAACTTTCTAACTCCTGAACCAAAGGTGTTTTCCTATTCCTAACACTGATCTACCCACCTGCAGGGAGATGCCAGACCATCCTTAAAAGTAGTTCAGATTTGTGGCCAGGTTCACACTTGTAATCTGAGCACTGTGGGAGGCTGAGGCAGGATGATCCCCCAGCTTGGGAGTTCAAGACCAGCCTAAGCAAGAGCGAGACCCCATCTCTAAAAATAGAAAAATTATCCGGGTGTTGTGATGGGTGCCTGTAGTCCCAGCTACTTGGGAGGCTGAGGCAGGAGAACTGTTTGAGCCCAGGGGTTTGAAGTTGCTGTGAACTAGGCTGAAGCCAATGCACTCTACCTAAAGCAACAGAGTGAGACTCTGTCTTAAAAAAAAAAAGAAAAAGGTAGCTATAATTTAATAAATTATTGTATTAAAAAGGAACAAACTGTCAATACATACAATTTGTAAGACTGTGAAAGGCAGGATGCTGAGTGAAAAAAGTCAATCTCAAAAAGGTTACCTACTGTATGATTTCCTTTATATATAATAGCATTCTTGAAATGACAAAACACATAGAAAGATAGTCAAAGGTTGCCCAGTGTTAGGAATGGGCACAGGGAGGTGTGGCCACAAAGGAGAGCCCAGGAGAATGGGTGATGATGGCACTGGTCTGTTTCTTGATGTCATGGTGATTACACAAATGTATGTATGTTACAGAATTACATAGAACTATAGACACATACATACAAATGAATGTTTGAAAGTCTGTATACAAGTCTGGACAATGAAGTTCACGAACTCATCCTAGAAAAAGTACAACATACCTCATGGCTGAATATCACTATGGTCCCCTTCAAAGTACTCCTCTTCGCCATTAAGGGGAGTACTTAATTCAGCCATTAAGTATATAGCACTTTTTCTAGGATGAGTTTGAGAACTTAATTGTCTGACCTCTTATTACACCAATGTCAAGGTCCTGGTTTTGATAATGTATTACAGTTGCATATAATGTACCATTGGGGGAGGCTGAGAAAAGGCACAGGGGCTTTCTGTCTCTTTTTAAACTGAGATATAAATCACATATCATAAAATTCACCATTAAGTATACAATTCACAAGGTTATGCAACAATCATCACTACATTTCCCCACCCTTAAAGGAGACCACACATCCATGAGCAGTGACTCCCCATTCCTGCCTCTCCCAACCCCTGGCAACTACTGATCTACTTTCTGCCTCTACGAACTTGCCTATTCTGGACATTTTATGTACATGGAATTACATAGTACATGGTTTTCTGTGTCTGGCTTCTTTCACTTAGCATGACCTCAAGGTTGAACCAGCAAGTCTTTTTGCCTTTTATGTCTGCATTGCCTTTTATGGATGAATATCCATTGTATGGATATACTACATTCTCTTCATTTATCAATTGATACACATTTAGGATGTTCCTACGTTTTGGTTATCATGAAAAAGTTTGCCGTGAACATTAATGTGCAAGTTTTTTTATAAACATGTTTTTAATTCTCTTAGGTATATTACTTAGGAATGGCCTTGCAAGGCCAAAAAGTAACTTTACACTTAACTTTTTGAGAAATTACCCAAACATTTTCCAGAGTGGCTATACCATTTTACATTGCTACCAGCAAAGTATAAGAGTCCTAATTTCTCTAAATGCTTTCCAATAATTATTTTCACTTTTCTTTCTTAAATTATAGCCATTCTGGTGGGTGTGAAATGATATCTCCTGGTTTTGATTTGCAGTTTCCTAATGATTATTGATGTTGAGTATCCTATCACATGCTTGTTAGTCATTTGTGTATCTTCTTAGAGAAAAGTCCATTCAACATCCTTTGGTCATATTTTAATTGGATTGTTCATCTTTTTGTCATGGAGTTTAAGGGTTTTTCCTTATTCCGGACACTAGACTCTCATCAGATATAAAAGTTGCAGATATTTTACCCCATTTTGTAGGTCATATTTTTTTTTTTTTATTGTTGGGGATTCATTGAGGGTACAAGAAACCATGTTACACTGGTTGCATTTGTTGGGAAAAGTCCCTCTTACAATCGTGTTTTGCCCCCAAAAGGTGTGGCACACACCAAGACCCCATGACCCCACCCCCCTCACTCCTTCCCTCTCTCTGCTCTTCCTTTCCCCACCCCTCCCTCATTCTTCCTCTCTCTGCTCTCCCCTTCCTCCACCCCCACCGTGTCAATAATTGTCATTAATTGTCCTAATATCAAACTTGAGTACATGGGATTCATGCTTCTCCATTCTTGAGATGCTTTACTAAGAATAATGTGTTCCACTTCCATCCAGGTTAATACAAAGCCTGTAAAGTCTCCATTTTTTTTAATGGCTGAATAGTATTCCATAGTGTACATATACCATAGTTTGTTAATCCATTCCTGGATTGGTGGGC
>CAUYON010099812.1:0-18428 GCA_963573935.1 Arctocebus calabarensis
TACGGCTTTGTAGTACAACCTAAAATCTGGTATGGTGATGCCCCCAGCTTTGGTTTTATTACTAAGAAGTGCCTTAGCTACCTGGGGTGATTTCTGGTTCCATACAAAACGCAGAATCATTTTTTCCAAGTCTTGAAAGTACAATGTTGTTATTTTAATATGGATGGCCTTGAATCGGTAGATTGCCTTATGGCCTTGAATTGGTAGATTGCTTTGGGAAGTATAGACATTGTGACAATGTTGATTCTTCCCAGCCCATGAGCATGGTATGTTCTTCCTTTTGTTAATATCCTCTGCTATTTCCTTTCTTAGGGTTTCTTATTTTTCTTTTTTTTACAATTTTTTTTATTAAGTCATTTGTACATAGATCATGAATACATATGCCATTTTGAGATTCAATATGTTGAATATTTGTATAAATTGGACTGCTCACATCCTACTAATCAACATAGCCTTCACCTCATTTAACAAATTACAGTGTTAAGACATTTATGATCTACACCTGATAAATCCAACTTGTACTTGCAATATGCTCCATAGGTGTGGTCCCCCCCTAACCCACCCTCTATCGACCCATCCCACTTCCTTCCCCTCTCCCTCCCCTTCCCTTCTTCATCCTAGGCCATAGTTGTGATTCCTTTTTCATATGCAAGTGTGAATGATTATAAATTGGTTTCATGGTAATACTGAGTACATTGGATATTTTTTTTCCATGCCTGAGATACTTTACTGAGAAGAGTATTTTCCAGCTCCATCCTTGTAAACATAAAAGAGGTAAAGTCCATTTTTTTTTAAAGCTGCATTGTATTCCATGGTGTACATATACCCCAATTTATTAATCCATTCGGTTCGATAGGCCCTTGGATTCTAACATGAATTGGCAATCATGAATTGAGCTTCAGTGAACACTCTGGTGCAAATATCTTTCTTGCCAAATGATTTTTGGTCCTCTGGATATACACCTAGAAGAGGAATTGCAGGGTCAAACAGCAGTTCTACATTTAGATCCCTGAGTGTTCTCCAAACTTCCTTCCAAAAAGAATGTACTGCCTTGCATTTCTACCAGCAATGCAGAAGTGTTCCCTTTTCTCCACATCCATGCCAACATCTGTAGTTTTGGGATTTTGTGATATGGGCTACTCTTACTGGCATTAGATGGTATCTCAGAGTGGTTTTGGTTTGCATTTCTCTGATAATTAAGGATGATGAGCATTTTTTCATGTGTCTATAGACCATGCACCTGTCTTTTTCAGAGAAGCTTCTGTTCATGTCTCTTGCCCACAACGAAATAGGATCACTTGTTTTTTTTTTTTTTTAGTAATACATTTGAGTTCTCTGTGGATTCTGGTTATTAGACCTTTGTCAGAGATATATTGCAAAAATCCTTTCCCATTCTGAGGGCTATTTCCTTTCCGGTATATTCCTAGGTATTTCATTTTCTTTGAAGCTATGATGAAGGTAGTTGTGTCCTTCACTAGCCTCTCATGTTGACCGTTATTGGCATATACAAAGGCTACTGACTTGTGGACATTGATTTTATATATTGAGACCTTACTGTATGTTTTGATGACTTCCAGGAGTCTTGTGGTTGAATCTTTGGGGTTCTCTAAGTATAAGATCATATTGGCAGCAAAGAGGGAGAGTTTGACCTCCTCTGCTCCCATTTGGATGCCCTTTATTTCCTTGTCTTGCCTAATCGTGTTGGCTAGAACTTCCAGCAGTTTGTTGAATAGTAATGTTGGCAGAGGACAACCTTGTCTGGTTCCAGTTTTGAGAGGAAAAACTTTCAGTTTTACTTCATTCAGTAAAATATTAGCTGTGGGTTTGTCATAAATAGCTTCAGTCAGTTTCAGAAATGTGCCATGTATGCCTATACTCCTCAGTGTTCTAATTAGAAAAGGGTGCTGGATTTTACTGAATGCTTTTTCTGCATCTATTGAGAGGATTGTATGGTCTTTTGTTTTTGCTTCTGTTGACATTGTAGATAACGTTTATGGACTTGCATATGTTAAACCAGCCTTGCATTCCTGGGATTGTTGATCATGATGTATGACTTTTCTGATGATAAGCTATTGGCTAGGATTTTGTTGAGAATTTTTGCCTCTATATTCATGAGTAAAATTGGTCTGAAATTCTCCTTTTTAGTTGGGTCTTTTCCTGGTTTTCGTATCAGGGTGATGTTTGCTTTGTAGAACGTGTTGGGGAAAATTCCTTCCTCCTCAATGTTTTGGAATAATTTCTGCAGTATGGGAATAAGCTCTTCCTTGAAGGTTTGATAGAATTGTGGTGTGAAGCCAGCCAGACCAGGGCATTTTTTTGTTGGAAATTTTTTATTGTTTCTTTAATCTCAGTGCTTGAAATTGGTCTGTTCAGCAGCTCTCTTTCTTCCTGGCTAAGTCTGGGCAGAGGCAGAGGGTGTGATTCCAAATATTGATCCATTTCCTTCACATTGTCAAATTTCTGGGCATAGAGTTTCTGGTAATTTCTTAAAACTCAGTAGTGATCTCTTGCATCTCCGTGGCATCAGTTATTTCCCCTTTATCATTTCTGATTGAGGTTACTAGAGATTTTACTTTTCTATTTCTAGTTATTCTGGCCAATGGTTTATCTATTTTATTTATTTTTTCAAAAAACCAACTCCTTGTTTCTGAATGATTTTTTTGTTTTCTGAATGATTCTTTTGTTTTCAATTTGAGTTCTACCTTTAGTGCCTTGTGGTCTGGGAAGATATTAAGGTAAAATTTCAATTTTTTTGATTCTGTTGAGGTTTGTTTTGTATCCTAGAATATGATCAATTTTGGAGAATGTTCCATGGGGTGGTGAGAAGAATATGTATTCTTTATCTTTGGGATAGAGTGTTCTATTTGTGTCTATCAAGCACAGTTGTTCTAGGGTCTCATTTAAGTCCCTTATATCTTTGTTTGATTTCTGTTTAGAGGATCTGTCCAGCTTTGTAAGAGGAGTGTTAAAGTGCTCTGTTATTATGGTGTTATAGGATATCATGGGAGCATTTAAGTTGGGTGCATAAATATTTCGAATTGACACGTCTTCTTGTTGTATTTTTCCCTTGACCAATATAAAGTGACCATCTTTGTCTTTTTTGACTTTAGTTGCCTTAAATCCACATGTATCTGAAAATAAGATTGCAACTCTTCTTTTCTTCTGAATTCTGTTTGCCTGGAAAATTATCTTCCAACCCTTAACTTGGAGTTTTCATTTTTCTTTTGAAGCTAGGTATGGTTCCTACAGACAGCAAATGGATGGCTTATGTTTTTGAATCCAGTCAGCCAATCTATGCCTCTTCAGTGGGGAATTAAGCCATTAACTTTTATTGAGATAATTGTTAAGTGTGTTAGTGTTCTATTCATCTTATTTTGTGAGAGTCCATTGTTTACTTTTATCTTTTGCATCAGTGTGGCAGTTAGGTTCTGTTTTTTAATTTCTGAGTTGTTACTTTGCTGTTGATCCATTGTGATAGTCAGTGTGTAGAACAGGTTGAAGTATTTCCTGTAGAGCAGCTGGTCTTATTGTGGTGAATTTCCTTAATGTTTGTATATTAGTAAATGATTTTATTTCTTTGTCAATTTTAAAGCTTGGCTTAGCAGGTTATAGAATCTGGGATGGAAATTATTCTTATTAGATAGATTAAGGTAGATGACCAATGTCTTCTTGCTTGAAAAAAGTGTCATTAGAGTAGTCTACAGTCACCCTGATGGATTTGCCCCTGTAGGTGAACTGGCGCTTACTGCTAGCAGCTTGAAGAATCCTTTCTTTTTTCTAGACTTGGGGCAGATTCATCACAATGTGTCTTGGAGAAACTCTGTTAGAGTTGAGGTAAGCTAGGGTCCAATGTCCCTCTGAAAGGAATGTTTCAGATCCTTGTTGACATTTGGGAAATTTTCATTTGTGATATCCTGTAGAATGGCTTCCATTCCCATGGGGCATTCTTCTTCCCCTCCTGGGACACCTATAACTCATATATTTGAATACTTCATAAAATCCCATAGTTATGTCACTGAACATTCTGCTTTTTCTTTCTGCCTCTTTAACTATCTGAGTTATCTCGAGAGCTTTGTCCTCTACCTGAGATTCTTTCTTTTGCATAGTCTAATGTGTTTTTGATATTTTCTATTGCATCTTTAAGTTTCCTAGTAGACTGCTTCAGTTGCTTCATCTCTGCTTTCTATATTCTTCATATTGTTTATCTCTTATTTGGGATTCTCTTTTTGGATTTCCTTTTGGTTATTTTCCACTTTATCAGCAGTTTCATTCATTGTTTCCATCATGTCCTTCATTGTTTTCAACATCTGTATTCTAAATTCCCTTTCTGTCATTTCTAACATTCTCTATAGGTGGAATAGTAGTGGCTATGTAGTGGCTACCTCATGGTGCCTTGGAGGGGGGGGGGTTGCTCTGGACTGCTTTTTTACATTGCCAGTTTTTTCCTGCTCATTCTTCCTCATGAGTGTTTTATCTGTTTCCTTGGGCTAATTTTCCTTTCACTTCCTCTTGCTCTTTAAGTTGCTGTGCCTCTAGACTAGGGTTCAATGAGTCCTTTTAGTACAGGACCAGAAGGATGTTAAGATTGAAGAGCAAGAAGGGAATAAAGATTTAAAAAACGAAAAAAGAGAATAGGGCGATGACTGTGGCTCAGTGAGTAGGGTGCCAGCCTCATATACCCAGGGTGGTAAGTTCAAACCCAGCCCCAGTCAAACTGCAACAACAACAACAACAAAAATAGCTGGGCCTTGTGGCAGGCACCTGTAGTCCCAGCTACTCGGGATGCTGAGGCAGGAGGATCGCCTACACCAAAGAGCTGGAGGTTGCTGTGAGCTGTGATGTTACAGCACTCTACCAAGGGCAACAAAGTGAGACTTTATCTCTAAAAAAAGGGAATGGAGAGAGTGTGAGTAAAAGGGAATATTGACAAAAAGAAGAGAGGCACAGAAAGAGGGAGACAGAAGCAATATAGGTATATAGTAGGGTACTTTGACCCAACTTTAAAAATTCCCAACCTTTGGGTGTGGTGTGTTGGGTGATTCCCTTGAGGTCAGCAGATCTTTGACAGGCTGACAGCCTGTTCACGCTGTCAACCGCACCATACCTCCACAAGTAGTGAGGGAAGACCAAAATGCTATAATCAGACCAAAACAAGCAAACAGAAAACTTTATAGGTTAAAATTGGGGGGAAAACCAAACAATAGGGGTAGAAACACTAGCAAAAATGAAGTTTTAATTATTAAAGAAGGCAACAATGAAAAATTATATTTAAACTAGAAAAATGAAGAAAGAAAAGAAAGGAAAAAAAATTTAGAGGGAAAATGTTGCAATTAAAAAAAAAGCAATATATATATATCTTGTTGGATATTGTCTGGGCAACAGTTGATATTCTGGGGTATGAGATGTTAATCACAATGCTTGAACAGCTGTACAAGACTGGAGACTGGAGGCCTCTGCTGATTTCTCAAACCCTGTAGGATGGAGAGCCTAAATCTCTCTTCAGCCCACTTAAAAGGCACTTTAAACTGCTAACCTTGGCTAAGCAGAGGCTTTTCCAGGGAAGAACTTGTTGCTGGGATCACTTCTGAAGTGGCTGCCCACTTACCCAGTGTCCCAAAACCAGTCTCACTGTATGCCCCTGAGGGGTGTAAGGCATATCAGTCTCCACCTTTAGGCTGTTCAGTCACTAGATTACTCACCCAAGGTCTCCCGCCTGATCCTTGCTCTGTTACCCTGAGGGCGGAACTTGCGGGGGTCGGGGTGCAGTTCTCCCACAGTGGCTCCCACAGCTGAACACTATTAGCTCTATCCAGCTCATTGACTCAGTCAGGGCCCTAGACAATGCTTGAAATCCTCCATCCGTACTTTCATCCAAGTTCTCTCAAGGTAGTTCAACTGAGTGCCAAGTTAAAAAAAAACAAAACAAAACAGCTCACAGGTAACGCCTTCCAGTCTGCAATCTCACTGATGCTGTACTTACAGCTGCCACGGGATTAGACCGAACGAACACATGCAACCATTTGACACTTCTCCACTGCTTTTGTCCTCCTCGTGGGGTACAGAAGTCTCTTGCTAACTCCCTGTGTCCCCAAGGGATGTTTCTGGGCAGATCCCACCAGACAGAAATGCCTGGAGTCTTCTTTCCCCAGTCTCACTATGCCCAGTTGCAAGGAAGCTGTTACTTGGCCACCATCTTCCTCTTACCCCAACAGCCAAGTGCAACACATCTTAATTGAGGATTGAAATTTGAGGATACTTAAATAAATTGAAAATGAATCAACAAGCCCAAAATTGCACAACTATAAGATACATCACAAACTTTTCCTGCCCCTGTAATACAGACATCAGAATTCTAATCCTTTTGCAGATGACGTTTTGTCTTTATTGTTGTCAAAGAAAAAATTGCTCACTACCTTGTTAAAGAACAATAAGGCAGGCCTTATTCAAGGGAGGCTACTATAATAGGGTTTTATAGTAGGAGAGAGAGGTCCTGTTCAACTCAGAATACAAGGAAAAGTGGGGATTTATGCCCAAGGAAGGGGAGGTCAATGTATAGAAAATTACTAAGTGGAAACATCAGGGGACTGCTGGCTAACAGACCTTACAGAATCTTGGGTACAGACAGGAAGGGCAATCAGACATCGTATGGTGGGGGAAGGGTGTTGCCCAAAGAAAGAAATTGAGGCAAAATTAATACAGAGAGTTTATTTGGGCCAATTTGAAGACTGCAGCCTAAGACACACTTCCACACTGCCTTAGAGAGTGGTCTGTTTATCATTTCATATAGATTGGTGGAAAAAGTAATTGTGTGTTTTGCATTGTTAAAATTTGCCATTTGATACTAGAATACATTCTTTTTTTTTTTTTTTTTTTTGAGACAGAGCCTCAAGCTGTCACCCTGGATAGAGTACCGTGGCCTCACAGCTCACAGCAACCTCCAATTCCTGGGCTCAAGCGAGTCTCCTGCCTCCGCCTCCCAAGTAGCTGGGACTATAGGCGTCCGCCACAATGCCCGGCCATTTTTTGGTTGCAGCCGTCCTTGTTGTTTGGCGGGCCCGGGCTGGATTCGAACCCGCCAGCTCAGGTGTGCGTGGCTGGCACCTTAGCCCGCTGAGCCACAGGCGCCGAGCCTAGAATACATTCTTTTTTTTTTTTTTTTTGAGACAGAGCCTCAAGCTGTCACCCTGGTAGAGTACTGTGCCATCTCAGCTCACAGTAACCACCAATTCCTGGGCTCAAGCGAGTCTCCTGCCTCTGCCTCCCAAGTAGCTGGGACTACAGGCACCTGCCAGAACGCCTGGCCATTTTTTTTTTTTTTTTTCGTTGCAGCCATCATTGTTGTTTGGCGGGCCTGGGCTGGATTCGAACCCGCCAGCTCAGGTGTACATGGCTGGCGCCTTAGCCCGTTGAGCCACAGGCGCCGAGCCTAGAATACATTCTTAAAAGTAGTCATGTTATACATTATTTTAATGTGCATTTCTCTATGATTTTTGGTAATGACTTCTTGATGTTCGTATTTATTTTGGACAATGGAAATGATGTTAGACAAAAAGCAAATTTGTTAATTTTCTTATTTGAGTTCAGAATGGACTATAAAGCAGACAACTTGGAATTATCAATAACGCATTTGGCCCAGGAATTGCTGATGAACATCCAGTGCAGTAAGTAATTTTGCAAAGCAATTGAGAACTTTGAAGATGAGGAATGTAGTGGTAGTGGCCAGCCATTGGAAGTTGATAGTGACCAGTAGAGAGCAGTCATTGAAGCTGATCTCTAACAGCCACACGAGAAGTTGCCAAGGGACTCAATGTCGACTATTCTACGATCATTCAGCATTTGAAGGAAATTGGAAAGGTGAAAAGGCTCAGTAAGTGGGTACCTCATGAGTTCACCAAAAATTGGAGCAATCATCATTTTCAAGTGTCATCTTCTCTTACTCTGTGCAACAACAATGAACTATTTCTTGATCAGATTGTAACATACTACAAGAAGTGAATTTTATGGCCAGGCGTGGTGGCTCACACCTGTAATCCTGGCACTGGGAGGTGGAGGCAGGTGGATCACTTGAGCTCAAGAATTTGAGACCCATCTAAGCACTAGTGAGACTCCGTCTCTACTAAAAAAAGAGAAAAACTAGCGGGGCATTGTGGTGGGCACCTGTAGGCAAGAGGGTCACTTGAGCCTAGGAATTTGAAGTTGCTGTGAGCTGACAACACAACACTCTATCCTAGAGCAACAGAGTGAGACAATATCTGGAAAAAAAAAAAAAAAGGAAAAGAAAAATGGATTTTACTCAGCAACCACCAAAGACCAACTGAGTCGTTGGATGGACTGCCAAAGCATTTCCCAAAGCCAAAGTTACACTAAAAAAATTCATGGTCACTATTTTGTGGTCTGCTGCTGGTCTGATCCACTATAGATTTCTGAATCCTGGCAAGACCATCACATCCGAGAAGTCTGCTCAGCAAATCAATAAGATACACTGAAGACTGCAATGTTTGCAGCCAAAAGGTTAGCAGAATGGGCCCAATTCTTTACCACAATGCCCAACTGCGCATCATACAACCAATGCTTCAAAAATTGAACAAATTGGGCTACTAAGTTTTGCCTTATCTGACAAATTCACCTGCCCTCTTGTCAACCAACTTCAAGCATCTCAGCAACTTTCCAGAGGGAAAATGCTTCCATAGCTAGCAGAATACAGAAAATGCTTCCCAAGAGTTCATTGAATCTTGAAGTATTGGTTTTTATGCTACAGGAAAAAACTTATTTCTTCTTGGCAACAATGTGTTGATCTAATGGTTCCTATTTTGATTAATAAAGATGTATTTGAGCCTAGTTAAAATGATTTAAAATTCATGGTTGCAAATTACTTTTGCACCAACCCAAAGCAGGTTTTTGAGGGCAAAAAGGGACAAGGAATGGGCTGAGGCAAATGTTTGACAGGAATTGCCCCTGGTTTATAGAAATAATATTGGTTAGTGATTGGCTGTACATGTTGAACTTTGGGCTGTTAGTTAGAGTGTTCATCATGTGACATTATGTGGCTGGTTGGCATCAGTTAGCCTAGAGTCCACAAAAGCAAGTGCCATCAAGAAGTAATTATTTATCTCGAGGGGAGGAGTGACGAGAGATTGCTGTTCCATTTTAGTGCCTTTCTGGGCCTGATAATTAAAGGGGGCTCACAGTTCTCAAGATAAAAAGGGTTTTTCCTTTCTCTGTGGAGAATAAGGAACCTGATTAGAAATCGAGGGTGATCAGTTTTTGAGGATGGGGGGAGGTGGTTACATTGGCTTAGTGGGATTCTTACTAAAACTAGACAATGCATAGATGAACATGGAAGACCAGGAGTCTGGGACTAAGCTGAGGAGAGTGGAGAGGAGTCCTACTAGAGTTTGGAAGGAGAGAATCTTTTGTCAGTACTTAAAATAGTTGCTGATCCTAAGAATTTATTGACTGAATAGGTAAACAATTGGTTGGCACTTTACACATATATTGCAATAATGCATGTCTGTGTTTAATGAGTTCCTTTCCTTTGGAAGTGTTTGAAAGTAAATCCTATGTGTATCTGTCCCTCATTGCAGTTTGTTGACTGTATGTTGGTATTTAAATTAAGGTATAAATGGCTCGGTGTCTGTGGCTCAACGGGCGGGCTAAGGCACCAGCCATGTACACCTGAGCTGGCGGGTTCAAGTCCAGCCCGGACCCGCCAAGCAACAATGACGGCTGCAACCAAAAAATGGCCAGGCGTTGTGGCGGGCACCTGTAGTCTCAGCTACTTGGGAGGCAGAGGCAGGAGACTCGCTTGAGCCCAGGAATTGGAGGTTGCTGTGAACTGTGATGTCATAGCACTCTATCCAGGGTGACAGCTTGAGTCTCTGTCTCAAAATTAAAAATTAAAAAACATTAAAAAAAATAAATTAAGATACAAAAAACTTACAAATAAACTTAAAATGAACAAATATAGCATGTATAAACAGTTTTGTAATGAGTGCAGTTTGTTCCTTTGGTTAAAAGGTCGAGTTCTAAAGGAGATAGAGTTTCAAAACCTTGTCTTTTTGTTCCTTAAGCATCCAAGAACTGAAATAATGAAAAATGTCTTTTTCTCTAATAGTAATTTAAAAAATAATCATGTCTACTAGATTGTAAATTCACTGAGAACTAGGGATCTATTTTGTTCACTAACATACCAGCTATGCCAATGACATAATGGGCAGTCAGTGAATATATGTTGAGTAAACTCTTTTGCCTAAAACTCCCTAACTGTGGTACTTATAGATGTCTGCTTGACAGTACTAAAATATGATATCTAGTTGCTCACTTAAAGAATTAGTTCATTCTTTTTGAAGCTTTTCTGCCTTTGGTCCCCCCTCCCCCACCTTCTTTGGAAACTGAAAGCCCAAATGGTATTAATTATGAACATCTGAACTGTTTTGGATTTTTCTGTTGACCTAGGATGTAGAAAGCTCAAAAGAGCACTGTGGCCAACCTAACTATAGGGAAAAGCAGGTAAAACCCTGATGTTCTTACAGGGCCATCTAGTTGTCTGTATCCAAGGATACACAGACTGCTCACGTGTGGCACAGCAAGGCATAAAGGCTAATTGCCACAAAGGGGTAAGAAGAGATCAGATAAAATTTTAGTTAAGTTATTGGAAGCCAGATGTGTACTGGTGAATCAGTCTGCAGTACCCAAGGGTCCTAGTAAAGGGGAGTTTGCATTCACTTGTAGGCCATTTTCTACTGGCCAGGTGCTTGTGAGAACTGTTGGGAGCAGGATGGAGACCAGATAGAGGCCTCCTCAGTGTTGCAGGCCTATAGTAGGAAGTGAATAGCACAGAATCCTGACTCATTGCTCAAAGATAAAGTAATCAACAGAATTAGACTCAAGAACTTAAAACAACTAATAACCAAAGTAACTTTACTGTAACCATCAGATAGGGATTTAAATAACTTAAAGGATATCATAGGAAATACAGGTGATATATATGAACAGATAGGGAAGAGTGATGGAAACTATGAGAAACAGTCAAATGCAAATGCAAGAGCTAAAGCTACGATACCACATGTGAGGAATTATTTGAGGGGCTTATTTATATGCTTGACACAACTGAGGAAAGAATTACTGGACCTGCAGATGACGTGCATAGATTTTATGAAAATGCTACACCATTTTGAATCGGGAACTTGAGCATCTACAGATTTTGGTGTCCTCTAGGGTCTCCAAACCAGTCCCTTCACATATAAGAGGGGACGACCATATTTCAGTATTGATTTTTTATGGGTGATTGGTAAAGCTATATTTATAGAAAAAATCTTGACCAGGAAACAGTTTAAGATTTAACACTAAATATTGTTTATTGTTTTAAAAAGCCTTAAAAGAAAACAAATTTATGGGGTCTTTAAGTGGATTTCTTTATTTGCTATTGTTCTTTTATTTTTTTAAAAAGGAAGTATTGTATGAGAGAATAAGTGTAACTCCATTTCAAGAGCTGAAATACATTTATTAATTCCAGTTGACTAATAAGCAAACTAGATTTTATGTCTGTTTTTCTGTTTGTACCACATATAAGATAAACATATTATTTAATTTGTGATTTGATGGGTTAATGATTCTGTCCTCTGAACTGTTCTGCTTGGATTATACATACTTCTCCTTATATGTTTCTTTATATTTTTGGCAAATGTTCTTGGTATTCTTTGTAATATGTATAATAGAACTTGAATACATAATTTTTGGGGGGTTGTACTTAACTTTTTATTTTAATTATAGATTCACAGAAAGTTGTAAAAATTAATACAGAGAGGTCCTATGTCCCCTTCACTTAGTTTTTTCCAGTGGTGACATTTGATTTTTTTGAATACAAAAGTTTTTTTGTTTGCTTTTAGAGGCAGGGTGTCACTGTGTTCCCTAGGTTGGACTTGAACTCCTATCTAGGCTCAAGTGAGTAGCCAAGTTAGTAGCTGGGATCAGAGGCATGTGCTGTCCCGAAGGGTCCTGAATACATAATTTCTGATAAACTATTTTCAGTTGTCCTTGTCTTTGCATGCTGCCTTTCTTTATATCTTTCATTTTATTGCAAACCTGACAGAGAAAGAATTAAGCCTTGTTAAATTTGTCCTATAATGTTCACTGTTCTTACGTAAGTTTGAATCTTTAAGATACTGGCCTCTAAATAAGCTACTTCAAAAGGGAAAGGGGTCTCTGGTGTTTGGCCCTTAGATGGAATACTCAGCATTTCTGATACTGGCAGAGGGGGTAAACCTTTGGAGGCCCAGTGGGCTACTTGCTTCTCTCTACCCTTCGGCACTTCCCTGCCCCAGTGGGCACCTTTCCAGTGGCCTTTCTTTTTGTCCCTCCTGTGTTTGCCTGTGGTCCCCATCTCTTTATGCCTGCAGGGAGGCCCAGTCCTACGTCATGGCTGTCCACCAACAATCTGCACACTGTGTCCCCTCTCCTGAGCCCCTGGATCCAACTTCTCCCTCTGACCTCAGAGCATCCCCAGGGAGCCTCCTGAAGCTCTTTCACCTGTTCTTCTGACTGAGCCAGTCCTCTGTGGTCACCTGTACTTTTCTTCCTACCTTTTCAGGAGCCCACCTGGAGCCCATCCTCTCCTCTCTTTTCTGTATTTTTAATTTTTGTCCCCTCTGTGGGTCTTTCCTGTAACAGATTTTCCTAAACCTGCTTAAGCATTTCCTAATCTTTTTTTTTATTTTTTATTTTATTTTATTTTTTTTTTATTGAATCATAGCTGTGTACATTAGTTCAACCATGGGGTACAGTGTGGGGGCTTCACATGCAAGCATTTCCTAATCTTAAATAAAGAATTTCACCCCTCACTCCCAGTCCTGCTACTGCCTCCTCCCCCACCCCAGCTTCTCTGTCCGTGTCCCCTCCGACTCAGCTTCAGCACTCTCTGGCCTTGATCCAGCACAGCACTCAGGCTCTAGGTTAGGAACTTCCTGACTGAGCCTTCCTAATCCAATCCCACCTTCCTCCTCTCAGGTCTCTTCACTACAGCCAGAGTAATCTTTATAAAACACAAACTTGTCCTTATTTAAAGCCCCTCTGGCTTACCACAGAGGTGGCCTGGGGGTGGGGGTGGGGCTGGGCCCTGACTTGGCAGGGAGACGCTATCCTTTCTTCCCCTCAACTCCAGCAGCCTTGCTCTTTCTACCCTTTGCTCATACAGTTTCCTCTGCTCAAAATGCTTCTTTTCCCCTCCCAGCTCTCTTGTCTAGATAATGCCTATTTATTTTGCATATTTCGCTTCTACTTTATTAACTCAGTCAAGCCTTTCAAGGTCAAGGCTTTTGTGCCATCCTGTATGCCTTTCCTTCTTAGCACTCAGTGCTTTTAGCAACTCTGGAATTGGCACCCTGGTGGAGAATGCAAAGTCCTGAGGGGGCAGCATCCTGCCTTTCACCAGTGGTGTCCCTTGTGCCTAACGTGGTGCTCACTCACACCATACGTGGTGGTCGTATGTTTGTTAGTTAAACAAGTAAATGTCTTCCTTCGTTTATACTTTTTTTTGTGAAAGTAAAACTATGAGAACTCAAACATGAAAAATTTAACTGTAGCATGAATCCTGTCAACATGAAATAAAATATAAAGTAAGGCTTAAAGAAACCTGAACATTTTGACACACGCTATTGCATTGGCAGATAGGGCTTAATTAAATGTTAACTTTTTCAGATTCTGTTGGAAGAAATTTTCCTTTCACACAAGGTGGGTGACCTTGGTGTCAGAAAACCACAGGTCTTTGTCCTGTACTAGAATTTACACTATACTTCTTCCAGTCTTAATTCTTCAAAATGGCCTTTTCTACCTGGTTTACTTTTTTTTTTTAATAGCCAGATAGAGAAAAAAGCTGCCATCTGAGCAGTCATCAAATATTACTGGAGCCTTTTACTTAAGAGACTGTTTCGTAACAGTTATCATGTGTGTATGACTCCTTCAGCAAATCCTTACAGAGAGTCTGCCCAGTGCCAGGCCAGGCGCTGCTCTAGGTGCTGGGGGTGTACATGGTAGTGGCTTAGTCGCCTTCTAGCGGACAGCCCACATTCTTATTCACAGCTGGTTCATTTATTTAACTATACCGCTGAGGAACCTCCCTTTATAGATAATGTATCTCTCTTCAGAGAAGCTTTCAGCTTAGATTATAAATAGAGTTGTATAAAGTAGTATCTTTCTTCCATAAATGTCAGTATTAATGATTTTAAAGTAGAGTAAAACTGAACAAAGTACTTTCAACTAATTATTAGTTTATTTTTAAGAGGTTCTATATGTTATAGCATTAGGCCTACTTAGTCTCACAGAGAAAGCCTTAAATCGTATGGGGACATTAAACTAAGTGTCTAAGCTCTGCAATTCTTTCAGGTTGGAAAACAAGAATCTGCAATTCATTATTATGCCTATTCTTTAGGATGTCAGTTCATTTTTAAGACTGTCTAGAACCATGACTTATAAATTTTTTGACATTTTAATCTTTACATCTATAATCTGTTATATGCACTTAAAAATAGAGAGAGTAATTGAACAGATGCTCATTGGTAACAAAGGAACAGAAAAAGTGTTCCCTTTAACCTTGTAAATAGATTTTTGAAGATCATTTCCAATATCTTAGTACCATATAATTCTGTAATTTTCTCTACAAACCCTTATTTGACAATTAGCACTTTTTGAAACTAACTAAAATGTCTTCGTGTTCAACAAAAATACTTAAAAGTTATTTTAAAACTACGAAATTCTGTTGTTCATTTTTCCCTTTAATGTTATTTTTAAATTTTCTAGCTCGTAAGTGTGCATAGTGCAATGGCTCTGTAAGGAGTACACTCACATATATGTTCTTTTATTTTATCAAGCCACTGCCAAAAAATATGGTGTCTCGTCTGTGTGAATCTAAAAAGGTTTGTGCTGCAGCTGATATGCAACTTCAGGTATGTTTGGACTTTTGTTCTGAAGTTTTCCAAATAAATATGTAACTTGAAATTCTTGCCCATGATACCTATTTATTATAATAATTATGCTGTTAAAACATCTTTCATCTGAGTTCAAAGAACTTGACCAAAATTGACTCATTCAGTCTTCACACTGCCCTTATGAAGTAGATGTTAAATAAGATTATTTCCCATTTTCAGTTGGGAAAATCAAAGCTTAGAAAAGTTACATGATTTCTAAATCACACATTTCAACAGCCCAGTTAGGGTGCAAACCCAACTAAATACATATTTATTCATTTTTTTTAATCTTTAAAAAAAGTATGTTTTTAGATGGGAAGTTAAAATAGTAATCACCGTTAGTGTTAGATAATATTCAAAACCATTTTCCCAGGTTTCCAGGTGAAGACTAGAGACATTTTGCAAACCATCTGGATGCCAGGTCTGCATGATACTAGATGTTTAGATATTCGTAATTACTGAGATTGTTTATGGAATTCTTATTCTTCATCAGATCTTGAGAGTTACACAAACATAGCCCAAACACCCATCTTTCATCTTAGGCAAAATTCACTTTATAATGATCGAGTTACCTATTTAAGAGTGTAACCACTATTTAATTGTTTTGTAGTTTTGTAAAATTCAGACCCTAAAAAAGTAATGAATGAGCCTTGTTTTTGTTGTACCTTAAAATTTATATTTCAGTGAAAAAAAATCCATTATATAGATAAAACCATTAATTTACATTTGATTTACAGTATTTAGTATCTGTTCATATCAGCATAATTTAAAAAGGATTTCTGAATTCTTTTAAATTAACATTACTTGGCAAAGATCTTTTTTTTTTTTTTTTCTTTGAGACAGCGTGTCACTGTGTCGGTGCATGTGGCTGGCGCCTTAACCACTGTGCTAAGGGCGCGGAGCCAAAGATCTTTTGATTTCTTGGTATCTTTAGTAGAACGCCTGCCTTTTAAAAGTCTTGGTTATGGCTTTCTTCTTGAATAGTTGTTTCCATGATTTTCTTTTAAAATGGAAACCTTGCCATTTCCTTCTCACCCTCCACAAAGAATAACCCTTAGGAAAGAGACAGAGAAAGAAATTCCTGCCGGAAGAGCACTCTGTACCCACCTTTCACTATATTTGTATAGTGGAGACAAATAGGTTAGAAAGGAAGTAAATCGTTTCAACTTTCTTAGGGGGTGTAAACAGTGTTTTAAAAATTGTGAGTTATTATTAATTGTTTCAAAATTAGGCTCCTTATTTTGGGGGGGGGAGCTCTAAAGTTCTTGGTCCTAGGAATTCATGACTCCCTAAGTAGGAAAATAGGCTTATAACTTTAGAATTATTTAGTTTATCAGTGAATAGCATGAAATAAATACACATTTAATTTATTTTGCTCTGTTTTTGTAATTCAGAAAAAGTGATTCTATGTTTATCTGATTTGTAAAAGGTATAATTGAAGAAATGAAACTCTTGCCTTCTGATTTGTTTATATACTGGGATTAAAAAAAAAAAACAAAAAAACTTCACCTCACTTGAGGTTAGAATTTAAGAGTTTGAATTCCCAATAAGTTACTCTGTTAGAATGTAGATAAGACATGAAGTGAGTAATTTTGGCTTCTCTGATTATCTTTATGCATTGTTACTCATTATAGAATATAGAATTGAAAGAGCTACATTTAGCTGTATGTTTAGATTACCAGTTAGAGGAAAGCAATATTTATATTTAGGGAATGTCTGTATTTTTCTAGGGAAGGTTTAAACTTAACTTTATAATTTAGAACCATAATTCTATATGTAGGTGAAGCCAGAAGCTAGAGGTCATTAAAATTTTTTCTTTTATCTAAACTAATCCTCTCTTCTTTTAAGCCAACAGCTGCACATTCTCTAAAAATTCCATTTCTGATTTAGAAAGATACATTTCAGAAACATTTGCATGACAACATTTTTTTCTTTAAAATGAAGCATTTTCTATTTTCTTATATCAGGTGAACTCTACACAATGTTAAGTCAGATGTTTAGTAAATATTCAAAACAATATTTGAGTCAAATGTTGCAGTGAAAAAGCGCTTTGTCTTTAGATTTCCTATGCAAAATTTAGTTTTCAGTATTTTGTAAACAGCAGATTCACACTTCCTTTCATGCTTTTTTCTCTTACTGTGTTTCAATGGTACGTATCCAGTATGCAGAGGTATAAGATTCTTCTTCCCTTCTCACTTAGTTGAACCACGATTGCCCTCAATTCCCTATCTGTTTCCTTTGTGCTTCCTGACACCAAGTGTTGGGGTCTAGCTTCAAACTCTCCAACAGCTGCATCAGAATTTTTTTTAACATCTGTACTTGCCAAATGCTAGATTGTTAGTTTTTTGTCTATCCTTAAACCACCTATTTAAATTTTCTTTTGACTTTTATCATGTAACTAGGATTCTGACCATTTCATTTCTCTCATTTAAGATATATCAAGATATATAAGATAAGATATATATATCTTATTCAATAAGAACCCTAATAGGATCTATTTAGATTCAGGGGGTCACAAGTTGTAACTCTTTATTTTTTCATATTTCTAACTACATAAATTTTAGAAACATTCCAGTTTTGTGGTCACAAATATAATTTGCTATAAAGAGTACCGTATAGATATGGTTCAAATTTTTATAATATCTTCAATCACAAAAAGGTTGAGAGCTTTAACATAATCTCAGATGTGGCATGAAATATGTCTCAAAGTATATAAGTTTATTTTTGTGAATGTTTTCTTTTTTGTTGTTTTTATTTTTAATTTTATTTTTAATTTTTTTATTTTTAAATCATAGCTGTGTACATTAGTGCAATCAAGGGGTACAATGTGCTGTTTTCATATACAATCTGAGCTATTTTCATCAAACTGATTAACATAGCCTTGATAGCATTTTCTTAGTTATTGTATGAAGGAAGATATTTGTATTCTGCATTTACCCTTATAAGATGCATCATAGGTGTGGCCCCACCATTTACCCTCCCTCCACACCAACTTCATCCCTCCCCTCCCCTCCCTTGCCCCTTTCCCCATATTCTTGTGCTATAGTTGGGTTATAGCCGTCATATGAAACCTATGAATTAACTTCATAGTAGGCGTGAGTACATTGGATACTTTTTCTTCCATTTTTGAGATACTTTGCTAAGAAGAATATGTTCCAGCTCCATCCATGTAACATGAAAGAGGTAAAGTCTCCATCTTTCTTTAAGGCTGTGTAATATTCCATGGTATACAGGTACCACATTTTATTAATCCATTCATGGATCGATGGGCACTTAGGTTTCTTCCATGAGTGAGAAATTATGAATTGGGCTGCAATAAACATTCTGGTACAGATGTCTTTGTTATAATGTGATTTTTGGTCTTCTGGGTATATACCTAGTAAAGGAATTATAGGATCAAATGGCAGGTCAATTTTTAGATCTCTATTTGGTGTCTTGGATTTTTAACAGAATTAAGAAAATGAATCA
>CAUYON010099814.1:0-18732 GCA_963573935.1 Arctocebus calabarensis
TGTGGCAGGCACCTATAGTCTCAGCTACTTGGGAGGCGGAGGCAAGAGACTCACTTGAGCCCAGGAATTGGAGGTTGCTGTGAGCTGTGATGCCACAGCACTCTATCCAGGGTGACAGCTTGAGGCTCTGCCTCAAAAAAATACAAATGCCTTTTCTATTCTACATGCACAAAGAAAATAAATCATGGAAAAATGAAAGGAAAATGCATGGGGGGAGATGCATTTTATTTGTTAGGGATGTATGGTGACTTCTCAGGATGGCTTAGATATTTACTGACTTAATGTACTTCCCTGTCCAGATGTTGATTAGTCTGAATAAATAAGCCCTCTTAAGGCATTAGGAGGAAATAATCTGAGCACCTACACATATTAGAACATGGCTTATTTTAATAAAGATGTCATGGTATAAAGTGAAAAGGAAAGCACCATTTGCCTTATTTTCAGGATACTGCTCAGTACTATTTTCATTTAATATAATTTAAAATATTCTAAAATTATAGCAACAGTTTTATATCACAAAATTTTCAAAAGAAACTGAAATGCAGACCAAAAAACTGCATAAACAATGGCGTGAATAGGCATATATGGACATTCCAAGATTCACAGTAAGTGCAGTGGAAATAGCTCAACCACACATTGCCATAAAAGATGGAAGAATTTCTGACTCCCCTCACATCTTCTCAAAAAAGAAGCAAAAAGATAGAATATCCAAAGAAAAATTGCCAAAGACAATGTCTTCAACTGGACCAGAGCGAAGGTATGCTCGCAGAGCACAGGATATGAACGAGCAGAGTTACACCAACGTGGAGTGTGTAGGGGCTGGTGGTCCCTACAGGGTTTGAGCAGGTGTGCAGAGGCAATGCAGGAGAGGGGAAGCGGGAAGGAAACAGAAGTTGAAGTTCGTATGTCCAACCGGTGCCAGAGCTCCCAAATCATCATCAAGTATTTTTGTTTATTTTTTAAAATTTCATATAAGGGTACAAGTGATTAGGTTACAATGTTAGTATTTGTTAGGTAAAGACCCTGCTGTAATTGTGTCCCTCCCCCAGGAGGTGTGCCACGTACCCTTACCCTGTGCCCATTGGATGGGAGCACATGCATCCCCTCCTTTTTCCCCTCCCCCCAACTTGAATTGAATTGAGTTTTTCTCTTATTGGGTGTGTATTAGTTCCTCTACTGGCTTTATCTTAGTAATGAGTACATTGGATCCTTGCTTTTCCATTCTCGTGATACTTTACTAAGAAGAATGTGTTTCAACTTCATCCAGGTTAATATAACAGATGTCAAGTCTAAAAAGTGTTTTCTTTCAGAATGAGAGACTCCTGCTCTGCATTGAATTCTCAGCAGAAGATTCAAAACAAAAAAAATTGATGACATTGGAAAAAGCTCCATTGTCTTCAATTTGTGAGTTAATATAAAACAAACAAACAAACTGAGGTTCTCAAATATTTATTTACAAGATTAGAAGATTCTGGCATCCTGTAAGTTTTTAAGGACTTTAGAAAGACCAAATGGAGAAAGATTCCAAAGGAGGGAACAAACCACTGAAGGTGGGTGTGGGGCAGGATAAGTGCTGGTAACCTCTGAATTCAGCAGAGTAGGAGGAGAACCTTGGGGTAAAGAGGAAAGCTTTGATCGTGATAAGGACCCAGAGAAGAGAGATTTCAGAATTATGCAGGCAGTTCCACGTAAAGACCGTAGTTTTTAATATTCATTTTAGAAAAGGAGGGAAATCTAGGAAGCTAAGGAAGCTTCGCCCCACTGTGTATACAGAAACTTCCATCTAAAAGTGCAGGAAGGCTGGAGGGGTGGCTCATGCCTGTAATCTAGAAGGCCAAGGCAGGTGTATTGCCTGAGCTCAGAGGTTCAGACCAGCCTGAGCAAGAGTGAGACTTTGTCTCTCCTAAAAGTAGAAAAACTGCCTGGGTGTGGTAGCGGGTGCCTGTAGTCCCAGCTACTCAGGAGGCTGAGGCAGGAGGATCACATGAGCTCAAGGGTTTGAGATTACTATGAACTATGATACCCAGGCACTGTAGCCAGGGTGACAAAGTGAGACTCTGTCTCAAGAAAATAAAAAAATAATAAAAAATAAAGGTGCAAGCAAACACGTTTCATTTAAATGGGTGCAAAGAGGGCAGCGCCTGTGGCTCAGTGAGTAGGGTGCCGGCCCCATATGCCAGAGGTGGTGGGTTCAAACCCAGCCCTGGCCAAAAACTGCAAAATAAATAAATAAATAAAATTTTGGCTTGGTGCCTGTGGCTCAGCGGGCTAAGGCACCAGCCACATACACCTGAGCTGGCGGGTTCGAATCCAGCCCTCGCCAGCCAAACAACAATGACGCTGCAACCAAAAAAATGGCCGAGCATTGTGGTGGGTGCCTGTAGTCCCAGCTACTTGGGAGGCAGAGGCAGGAGACTCGCTTGAGCCCAGGAATTGGAGGTTGCTGTGAGCTGTGATGCCACAGCACTCTATCCAAGGAGAAAACTTGAGGCTCTGTCTCAAAAAAAAAAAAAAGTAAAAAAAATAAGTGGTTGCAAAGAGAAGGAAAAATATCTTACAAGAAAAAGAAAAGAACCAAGGCTGGGCGCAGTGGCTCACAGGGCTGTAATCGCAGCCCTCAGCGAGGTCAAGGCAGGTGGATCACTTAGGAGTTCGAGACCACCCTGAGCAAGAGCAAGACCCCATCTCTAAACACTAGCCCGCACTGAGGTGGACACGACACCTGTAGTCCCAACTACTCAGGAGGCTAAGGCAAAAGGATCACTTGAGCCCACGAGTTTGGTGTAGCTGTGAGCTATGATGCCATGGCATTCTAGCAAAGGAGACAAAAAAAAGAAAAAAGAAAGAAAGAACAAAATCTAATATTAACTTAAAGATGCTGAGGGCAAATGACAGGCATCTGACTCCTGTACATATTCGTTTCTCCACTAAAAAGAACTTGGGTTCCTCAGAGAAATGGCTGTTTCTAGGGTTAAGCTGGAAAGTTATGCCAAAATATAGGTAATTGTGATGGAGAGGCTGGCTAAAGAATATAGGAATCGGCTGAAAGAAGCCCTTACTATTACAGTGCATCTTAGAAGAGTATAGGCGAAACTTACTAAATGTAGAACATAAATGTCTATACACAATAATGAAGAAAATGCCATGAAAGCTATGTCAAGTTTAATGAAAATATTTCAAATTGTATATAAAACCAGTACATTGTACTCCATGATTGCATTTATGTACACAACCATGATTTAATAAAAAAGAAACAGAAGTTAAAAAAATAATCAATTACCATCTTCTATAAGAAAAAAAAAAAAAAGAAGCCTTACTAGCCAAATCTGAGACAAATGAAATTATGGCCACTTAAAAATAACTATCCTTGAATTTCTAGTCATATAAACAAATAAATGAAAAATAAGCAAATGAGACAAAGAGAAATGTTTTCCTTAGACATGCCAACTCACAAATTCAGAAGCAGTAATGGAGTTAGACAATCGCCATTTGGCAATAATTACAGCAATGCTTGATTCAAGCAAGAACCATAATTTTCTGGGATACTTCCTGGGTCTATGTCAGATGAAAACATGCCATTTATTTTATCTCAAAGTGTCTTCCCACAGAATACTTATTAATTGCAAGGAAATTTTAGTAACTGTTCAGAGGGAAAAATTCTGGCAGATTCCACCTTAACCAAGGGATCAAAGTGAACATCAGTGATCAAAGTCAACCAGCAAAGAAACATCCCCACATCTACGTGCCTTTCTACACACTGGATGACTGCTCTGCCACTTTCACGATGTTCTCCTGAAAATGTACAATGTGAATTTAATCATCAAATACATCAGACAAACACAAATTTAGGAGCATTCTATGGGTCCATAGTTTTTCATAATATCAATGTCATAAAAAGCAAATCAAGACTCAGGAAGTATTTCCCACAAGAAGACACTAGGAACACATGGTGATTATTGTGAAATATTTAACACATAGTGGGTGCTGGACCCTAACATCGAAAAACAATTACAAAGCAAATTATTTGTTCGACTTGCAAACATTGAGTAAGTACATTAAAATAGCACCATTATAGTGATGCTAATTTCTTGATTTTGATAAGTGTACTGTAATTATATGAGAGTGTCCTTTTTTAAATTTTTATTTATTAAGTCAAATACATATAGATCATGAATACATTCATGCATATACGTGGTACAATGTGCTGATTTTTTAATGCAATTTAACATGGTTAGATCAAACCAATCAACATAGCTGTCATCTCATTTACTTGATTATTGTACCAAAACATCTATGTTTTACACTTGACAGATTTGCACCCTAGTCATATGGTCCATAGGTCTGGTCCCACCTTTTACCCTCCTGCTGTAAAATCTCCCCCCCTCCCCTCCCTTCCCACTCCATTTGTCTCATTTATTTTAATGTCTACATTCATAAGTCATTTTGTTCTTTTTAGACAGAGTCTCATTCTGTCACCCTGTGTAGAGTGCTGTGTCATCATAGCTCACAGCAGCCTCAAACTCTCCAGCTTGAGTAATCTTCTTGCCTCAGCCTCCCCAGTAGCTGGTACTACAGATATATGCCAATACACCCTGCTAGTTTTTCTATTTTTATAAGAGATGGGGTCTCGCTCTTGCTCAGATTGGTCTCAAACTCCTGAGCTCAGGCAGTCCACCCACTTGGGCCTCCCAGAGTGCAGGGAATACAGATGTGAGCCACCATGCTAGGTGACTTCATTAACAAGTTCACTTTGAAAAAAAAAAAAAGAAGTTCACTTTGATCCCTTGGTTAAGGTGGAATCTGCCAGAAGTTTCCTCTTAATGAAGAGTGGCAATTTTCTGGAAATGCACTGGTGGCCAGACCTTTCAGTGTGGTCCTTTCTAAGATGACAGGGGGAAGCAAGCTTTAGCGGGGGCAGTCTGCTGAAGAGTTAAATACAGGGAAAGGTAGAGAAAAAAAGAAGATAGAATCCTGCACCTCGTTGACAGATCAACAGCTAGACCAGAGCGATTTCTGAGAATCAGATGTTCTTTGTGTAATTTTAGGTTTAATGTGTGTATGTGTATGTGTTTTGTCAACTTGAATGCCATCTTTATTTATTTGTTTGATTGTTTGTTTTTTGAAACAGAGTCTCACTCTGTTATCTGGGTAGAGTTCTGTGGTACCATAGCTCACAGCAACCTCAAACTCTGGGGCTCAATTGAGCCTCCTGCCTTAGCCTCCTGAGTAGCTAGGACTATAGGTATCTGTCACCCAAACTGGCTAGTTTTCCTATTTTTAGTAGAGATGGGATCTTGCTCTTGCTCAGGCTGTTCTCAAACTCCTGAGCTCAGGCGATCTTCCTGACATAGCCACCCAGAGTGCAGGGATTACAGGCGAGAGCCCCCATGCCTGGCCTGGAATGTCCTTTAAATCTGTTGATTCTCTCCATAACAACTGCATAGGAAGGAGGAAAAGCTGATAGACAGGGAAAGATTGTTTCTTCATTTTCCATTTGCTGTACACATTGGAGACAATCTCCACATCCTTTCTGCTTATTTATTTGTTGTTGTTTGGTTTGGTTTGTTTGTGTTTCACTTTGCTGCTCTCAATCTCTCCTACTTAAAACCCTTAGAAATACAGAGATGTCAGTCATACTTGGAAGTCATCATTGGAGGTAAATTTCACTCACAATTTATGCACTTTGGCAGCTCCCAGCTGTCTCCTCAAGCAAAACTCACGTCCCCTGCTTGCTGAATGAGATGCGCACATTGTGATTCTGGCTACACATCTGGCGGTAAAATTGGCTCAGATTGGGCCAACTGACATTTCTGGTCATCTGGAGTTACACTGTCCAATAACTAAAACACAGATGATTAAATTTCACTACTACCCACTTATCAAAGAAGTTCTAAAATCATCATCCTGAGCAAAATGCATGGACTCTGGAAGAGTTTTAGGTTCCTACTGCTGCAGAATTTAAGAGGAAATTTCACAGTGTTAGAGAAATTTATGGATTTTTGTTTCATTATTCCCTTGCATTTTCTTTGCCACTTTAGCCCACATGGCACTGAGACACCCTCCAGCTGGCCGTTAGGGCTGTTGGTGATAACCACAGAGGCACCTGCTTCTGCTCTGCTCTGCTCTGCCAAGGCTGTCCTGGTTTATGTCTTGGCTAATGTCACTTATGTCACTGACACTTAAAGGCCTACTAGGAAATCCAGTCATGTTCAAAATAAGAAACCAGTACAACCTTAATTGAGAACATAAATACTTTGTCAGAGCCATCAGATTCTGCCATTCGTACACCAGGTTCTGTCCTATGTTCATTAGCCTGTTTGTCCTTGGAATAACTTTTTATCCTCTTGTAGACAAGACCAATAATTCATGAGAGAGCTGGGAATAGAAAACGGTCCTCCCTATTCCCAGCAGAGTCTTCTTGCCACTAGATTATATTGAGTCCTCATACACATTAGCCATTTCGCTCGCACACTGGAACAGATCAGTATTTTTGATTGAGTTTGACATTTTGAAATTTAACTACAATAGCTTACCCTATAAACAGGAAGTGACTGTAAAACAGATGTTCTTATTTAGAGAAGATGTTACCAAAAGAGCAAATCACTAAATTTGTCCTTGCTGTAATTGTGTCATTTAAACCAGGTGGAAAAAAAAATCAGTCCTAAGACTGAAGAAACCCTGATAGGAAAATTATGCCATCATTCAATGTTATAAGATGTCACCTGAAGAACTAATGTGATTTAAGTTTCCACACTGTTCCCACGTGACATGAATACCAATTTCCAAATTCTGATATGCAGTTGCTGAGAGGAAAGCATCCAATATGTGTGGAGGTAAAGATTTGCACATTTTTTTACTGAGTTAAGAAAAGGATTAATTCCTAAACTCTCTAAAAAGTCAATAACTATGTTTTTAAATTTTATGGTGAAAACTAATTCTGTGCATTCATTAACCATGAATCATTAACCATGAGCTTTATCTATGAAAGTTAGGCAAAAGTGGGATTTTCAGTCTGTTAAAAAGAAGACAAGTTTAGCATAAAGATAATCAATTTAGAAATAAAAATGTACTAATTCCTCATGAATGTGTTTTGAATGAAACTTAAGAACTACAGAAAATTGCTGGCATGATTTTTAGAAATATAAAATCAGTGTTGTTAAGCATTTCATTTTGAGATGATGCTTATTAACTACCCTGTGTCCCTTCTAAAATAACCCACTCCCACCCATAGGGCCTGGGAAGGGATGAACTTGGCGCCATATTTACATCTAATGAATTTATTCAGGTGATCACAGCTGCGGGGACCATGGTAGGCAACTGACCGGAGTTGGAACAAGGAATTTGGAAGGAGCACATTATAATCAGTTATCCATTAGAAGCCAAATAGAAAGCCTCTTGTCGTTGATGGAGGAAAACAAGTCAAATATTAAATGAACTGCGGTGATGAGAGGCTCTCTATCTCTGAGGGAGAAAACAGAGATGTGGTCCTTGCCACGTCTTGATTATCTCAATGAGATCTTGCTGTCCTCAATTTCTGACTTTGACATGATGGGAGACTCTCTACAATTTGTCCTCCCGTAGTTTTCTTGTGTTCCACGATTATGTGTGTGTGGCTGACGGACATGTCTGTTGATTATAAACCAGCTTTCTTTTCATCACTCTGGCTCTGCTTAACCAGAGGTTCTTGTGTTGTTCCAGAGAATTGACAAGTTTATATATACACGTTGGAGAGCCAGAGTAGGAAGAAATAAAATGTTCCACCAAATCAACATAGAACGTACACCTCATATGAGACATTATGGAGGAAACAGTCAAGATACGTTTTGAGGAGAGAGACGATTTTATACGACAGAGTTGAACAGAAGCCTAAATCAATGCCAATATGTCACCCACCAGTGGTGTTTAAATCGTTAGTTGTTTTCAGAATGACAGCAAATAGTGTGATTGTGTTTCTTAAGGAAATCAGTTATGGGTTACAATATCACATCTTTGATTCTGAAAAGGAATGGGAAAAAACTCACACAACACATAAAGGACATGAAGGCAAAGAATCTAAAGATAAAGGGAAAACCTTCCCATACTACCTTTAGTCATATGATTT
Organism: Arctocebus calabarensis; assembly: GCA_963573935.1. Classification (NCBI taxonomy): domain Eukaryota; kingdom Metazoa; phylum Chordata; class Mammalia; order Primates; family Lorisidae; genus Arctocebus; species Arctocebus calabarensis. Next base: position 8,102 of record CAUYON010099814.1, read on the forward strand.
TTTAGTGGTTCTATTAAAACTTGGATTTATTCAGAATGATAACTATCCACTAACTTCCCTTTATTTGCTCAGAAATAAATAAGTAATGTTTGCATTGTCATTTAATTTTAATGCTAGACGTTACGAAATACTGTGTACTTGAAACTGTGAGTAGCGCTTGTCACCCAGATTCCTACTTATGTCTTCCCAGAGTGATGAGCAGCAGAGCAGAGTGTGTGACTAGTTAAAGGAGGACAATGACATCCTGAGGTCTCTAAAAAGGAAATTCCTTTGAAATTGTGGGGAAATGGCACATTTTTAACTTATTCTTTCTGTATCACCCAATAACGTGTTTGCTGAAAATTTTGGGATGCTGGATATTAGCAGTAGTATATGCAACCAGAGCCGGCAGGAGCTGCTTAATTATTCAGTGTGCAGAAGGTTTAGTTATCATAAATGCCAGGAAAACCATAAGTCTTCAGAAGGTCTGAAAATGTCACAAAACCTTCTACCTCTCATACAATTGAGGACTTCTAGAGATAAATATACGCTCATCAAAGACACTCATAGGTTTTTTTCTTTTGTCTATTTTTTTTTAATGTCAGCCCCATTCTCTTTTGTTTTAGAGCAGTGATTTTCAGTCATTGTGCCCTGAGGGGATCTTAGATGTGCCTCAAAAAAATTTAAAGATAATTAATGAAATTATCTTCAAAAGAAGTTCAAAGCATGGTAAATGCATGTGTGTGTGTGTGTATTTAAAGACAGAGTCTCATTTTATTGCCCTTGATAGAGTGCTGTGGCATCACAGCTCACAGCAACCTCCAAACTCCTGGGCTTAGGTGATTCTCATGCCTCAGACTTCCGAGTAGCTGGGACTACAGGTGCCCACTAAAACAGCCGGCTATTTTTTTTTTTTTTTTTTTGAGACAGAGCCTCAAGCTGTCACCCTGGATAGAGTGCTATGAAATCACAGCTCACAGCAACCTACAATTCCTGGGCTCTGCAAGTCTCTTGCCTCGGCCTTCCAAACAATCATTGTTGTTTGGCGAGCCTGGGCTGGATTTGAACCAGCCAGCTCGGTTGTACGTGACTGGTGCCTTAGCCCGTTGAGCCATAAGCACCGAGCCCAGTTGGATATTTTTTTGTTGAAGTTTGACCAGGGCTTGGTTTGAACCTGCCACCCTTGGTACATGGGGCTGGCACCCTACTTACCGCCCAGTGTATATTTTTTTTTGATCAACATAATTTAAGTGTGCCACTGAAGTTTAACTACAGGTTCAAGTGTGAAGTGAGATAAAAAAAAGGTTGAAAAACACTGGTGTGGAGCATGACTGTAATAAAGTCAAGCAGATCACCTTTGCTGAGAGGAAAATTTTGATAGACTCAAAACCAAACAATAAATGTATTTGATGACTGCATTTACCCTTATTCATGTATAAACATATTTATTTATATCATGTGGATAGAAATATATATTTGATAAGAAACTGCCTTTTCCATATCTGGAATACACTCCACATTGGGAATAAAGACATTGTTATTATATTAATTCACTGAGATTTGAGGATTTACTTCTTACATGAACTACTGTGGTATTATTTTTAACTAATGGTGTCATTTTCAATTAACCCCCACATTTAATGTGTTACTTTTACAAAACAACTTAATAAAAAGTCTAATCCTTCACATGTCATGTAGTGTCCTTCCAAGAAAGGATTTGCTTTTATGCATTTTTGTTGGCTTTATACTTAAAATGCATACACATTTCTCAAACTCCAACACTCCCTTTCTTGCTTATCGGATCAGGGATCAGAATTCTCCTAACCTGTCCTCCTAGCTGCCTACATCAATGCATTTGTCCTAGGGCAATATTCTCATAACTGCTTTTTGTGTCCCAAAGAGGAATTTCTATTTTCCCTGCTTTGAAAATGATAACCCCAATTAATTACATTTTCTCACATTGCCTGTGACTCACCAAGGAGATAGCTGAAAACAATCAGTATATCTAAATAAATCTCAAAATGTGTATGTTGAAATTTAGAAAAGAAATGTGGTGTGTAGAATATTTTATTTGATATGCACAGAAAAACCTGTGTTGGGGGCAAGGCAGCTACTATTAGTCCTACCTTACTAATGAGTAAAACCCTGGGAGCTGTTTACACTAGGTCAGCCATCTGAGGGGGCTAACTCTCCTCTTCAGATTCCTACTTCAGGGCACTTTTAAACTCACAGAAGTGCTATCAATTTTTAACCTAGTGCAACAAATCATTGCTGCTTTTTTCTCTCCCCCACCCCCAAGGTCTGGAAAATTATATTACATTCTGGTACATTCTTTACCAACTCTCACAATTTCTCATATTAGATCATAGGCCCCGATTGAAACAAATGTTGATTGGTTAATTACTTCCAGGCTTCCTCTTCCCCATTCCTTCCTTCCTTCATTCATTTTTCTTTAAGGAGTGACATTGCCTTTCCTGATCATATAGCTCTCTTTTCTGTTCAAACTTTATTTCTTTCCACATACAATGCTTATTTATTAAAATATATTGTGTGTATTCGTAGGTACTTGGAAAAGGTATTCCAGGAGAGAAGGTTAAACTTTAATATGGCTTAATTGTGTATCTGTAACATTTGGAGAAAAGAAGTTTTCATCTGCCTACTTGGTGAAAATATCTATCAAAGCAAGCACGTTCCTATCAGCCCCATCAGTGCTGTGGAAGGGATGTACGTTTTCCTCAGTTGGCTTGTTATGTCTCCTAGTTTTATCACTTACTATTATTTGTTGATCCTAGTTTATGAATACTTAAGACATGTTTTGCCTCTGGATCATATGTGTGGGTTTGTTGGTGTTAAGTCCGCCCCTGGGCGACAGGCAAAATCAACTCCCTGTGACTAACAGAGGTATTCGCAGTAAACGCAGAACCCATTGGCCGTGGCTGGGTGACAGAGCTGTCACATACTGTGCACTCAGAGCCACCCTTTCTACACTCAAACCAAACCAGTTCCTTTGTCCCTGCCTGGACACACTGCAGTGACATTCCTGATTTGGCCACCAGCAGACCACCTGGCACCCACGACCACCTCGGACCAGACAGTTAAGATAGACAGGTGATGTGGGGCTTCAGAGTCGCCCAGTCAAAACTCTCTCTCAGTCCCTGAGTCTCCTCCCCTGCCCTGTATTGCCTTTATAATTCTCTGTCCTAAACCTCCTCAAAGCACACTTTCATGGTGCCCCAAGTCTGCGTCTCCCCCATCTACAGATTGTTTTCTTTTAGAAAATGTATTTCTCCTTTTTGCCTCCGCAGGTCTCATGGTCATTTGATTTCACACGTTTGGGTGGGGGAAATGGCGTAATACTGCCAACCTCCCAGGACTGATTGAAAAATATGGGGAAAGGACTTTATAAGGAATCCAGTGATTGAAGGCATTATACACGGAAGGTTTTTCTTGAAATTTCAGGATCATTAAAAGGAAGGAAAAAATAATAAAAATAATTATGTCATAATTGGGAGATTGGATAAAGACAGTCACACTGGAGGAAAACAGTGGGTGGAAGAATTCTGATTTTTCCCTTCCTGCCCTTGGCTTTATTTGATCCACCTGGGATACCCTCTCAGAAAGATGAGATCCGGTGGAAAGAAAGAGCATCCGAACACCGCGTTTCTAAGAGGAAAAGCTTTACTGCAGGCAGCGGAGAGAGTGCAGAAGAACTCCCGGGCTCGGTCTTCTCCTTTTTATCCCCAATCAAAAGTTCAGGCCCGCAGGTCCCTTTCCCACTGGCCATGAGAGAGGATACCTGAGGAGGGTGAGGTCTGGGAGAACAGGACTTGTCAAGGAGAGCACAAGGATACACTTGCAGAGTCCTCTCCATGGTGACTCAGCCCTTGGGAATTTGTAAATTTCCTGGAACTTGGAAATTTCCAAGTCCTGTGAAATCCTGTAGTTCTGTAGGGGCTGGACTAGCATCTCCCGCTTGATTCAAACTGGCCAATGAGAAGGGTACCTGTAGGGTGGAACTTTTTGACTGTCGATAAAAAGGGAAAGATCAAGCTAGACGGGGAGCGCGGCCATTTGGAATTCTTCTATGCCATAAGCTCCCAGCTGGTGAATAAAGCCCTTCCTCTCATAAACGTGGTGTTTGGGTGCTCTTTCTCTCCGTTGGGCCTTGTCTTCCTGCAACAGGGTAAGAATAGTTTAGTATAGTGCATTGTATACTGCACAAGTCGTTTGGAGTAAATGTTTCTGGCCATCCTGTTTAATTTTATTTCTAAAGACAGATAAAGCTGTGTCAAGTTCAAGTGTTACTTAGTAAATACTGAATTGCTTTGGAGATATTTTGAAAAACAATTTGATGAGAAAGTACATATAATCAATATCTTAAAGCTCTAAAAAGTATTCTAAAATTTTACTCTGGAAACAAGTAAAAATTATTGAATAAGGTGCATGAAATGCATTGGCATGATAATTGAGTCTCTAGGAAGCATTTTACTCTTTCCTTGTGTTTCAGAGAAAAGGAAGGTAGATCTTTGCTTTTCAGGACCATTCACATTCATTTACAAATATGCATTCATTTAGATGTAAGATCAACAATTAATATCTTTTTGGCCATAGCTCAGAAAACAGAATGTGATGGGCCTCTGAAATAATTCCTCTCATCTGTTTCTTCCTATTTTCGAGAAGGAGGGGAAGCCAACCTCTTTTTGAATTAAAATAACCTTTGGAATCAATTTCTCTTTCTAATACATTCCAGATTGCACCGAATTTGTGGTTAAAATTGACATCCACTTTTTTTTTAAGTTGCCCAAGTTAAATTATTTTTTGTTTTGGAGGCAGGGTCTTATTCTGTCTTGTATGCTCGAGTGCTCTGGCATAATCACAGCTCACTGCAACCTTGAACTCCTAGCCTAAAAATCCATCTTGCAATTGACTGACTGTACTCATTTCCAAATACTCAAAGTGATTATGCTGAAGGGAGTAAAGAAAAGCCTTAGTTGGTCAAAAGAAGCAGAAGTGCCCTGAGAGCTGTAAGCCAGGAGCACCCAAGGCAAGGTTGCATACATGATTGCACTTTGCTTTGCTCCAACCAGGTGATCAGTAAGGCCAGCAAGCATTCCTGGGATTCACAAGAACACTTAAGCTTTTTGAGTAGTACATCAAATTTTAGTGTTTCCATGGCAACCTCTATATTCATCTTCACGTGTGTACTGGTCTCACATCTTGCCAATTGATGGGACTACATAAACCCTTTGGGTAACTTCTTAAATTATCACCCTTTAAAATAGTGACAATTTACAAAATCTTCACTCACGTGTATTGAGGTATCAGGTAGCTCTCAGCAGAAGCAAAGTGATAATTTTTGTAATTACCTATCCATAAAATAGCATGTGAAGACTTACAACCAGGAGCTACTAAATTCTTCGTGGTAGGTAGTTAAAAAAAATTAAAACTCTTCTCTTGTGATTCCTGGAATTTTGCTTTAAATGTATGTGTGGCTCATAATTTAGTTAATTAAGGGATATGGTAAGATGTGGTATTGGATGGCTTATGTAACTGATCTTGGGAGAGAACAAGAAAAGATATCTCACACTGTAACTTAGACATTCAGGTTAAGCCATTAGTTGGAAAGGAAGGGAAAACTACGGGATATTTTCTTTTCACTTTTGAATGCTGATCATGCTCATGCTTTAATGATCTCCCCCCCTCACCTCTTCAGAGAGAAATAAGGGATACTAATTTGCACAGATAAAATGATGTTTATTTACTTTTTATTATACTAGAAATTCTCTAAGCCAGAGAGCAAATACCTTATTGATAATATATTTTTTAAAAACTCCTAGGTCTTAGAGATAATATTTGTAAAGGAGTACTTCTTGTGGGTATATTTTAATATATAAGTTTATCTTAGAATTATTATTCTTTTTAAGATGTACATATTTCATTAAATTAATACATAATTCCTAATTACCTAGGAAGAGAGAAAATATTAGCTCTAATTAATACACAAATAGGTACACTACAATATATTCATTATTGACTAAATTATCTCCAACTAGGGAGAGTAAAGTATGACGTTCCAAAGCAAGTGATGTCTGTTCATTTTAACCAATTTTAACAAATCTTAACATTAAATATAGATAATAACAACATAGTTAAAGCTCTGTCATCCCACATTACTGACAAAAAGATAAATATTTTTTACTTAATTACAGACATGGGTATTTTCAGCATTTAGTGCTTTTCAACATAATGTCAAAAACATGGAAAACATTCAATACACATTTGTTGAAAAATTGTGTTGGCATCTCATTTTAATATACTTAGATGGTCATTAACATAGTTACCAGAGAATACTACATGTCTTGAAGTAAAGAATGGAGATCATGTAGATTTAAACCACATATTTCCAAACAGTTGTAGGGGTGGTAGTGGCCATAATGGTGATGGGAGCAGAAAAAATGTAAATTTCAGCTGCTAAGGAAGGGAGATGGATAGAGGAAACAGGGAGTGTAAGCAGATACTCTTGAAGGAAAAATGAAGGAACTTTGTTACTGGTGCTATTTTGGAGTTGACCTTGACCCTTTTGAGAAGAGTCTTGGGATGGAAAAATGTAAGTCAAGTGAACTTACGCAGTATAAATGATCACCAATTTTTATTAGCATGGCCCCTATGTAGGAAACTCTTGGGGAAAGAAAAGTACTGTCAATTTAGGGATTAAGAACATTGGATATAGCCAAAGGTGGGTACTATAGCAGGTTTACTGGAGAAGTACCCTGTATTTTACAGGGGAAATAGTTGGCAGAAATTGTCAACAGCATTGAAAATGAAAATAGCCTACCAAGAAGACAATAAGAAGAGCATTTTGTGTTTGTCTGGGCAGCAGGTCAATTTTCTCCTTTTCCATGGAGACCTTTTAGTTTGGAGAACAATTAAAACTGCCAGGAAGAAGGCCAGGAGCACATACAGTTGTAGTCCCTTCTTTCTTCAAACTGAGGGAAAGATTAGGAAAGGGTGAAGTACTAATTGAAGTTCTAATTGGAGGCCTCACAAACTATCCACTGACTCTTTTGTATACAGGGTTTGCTTTTGCTAACTAAGGGTTAGGAAAATCATAATATATTTAAAACAAAATTTTCCCTATTTTTAAAATTCAGTTATGATGAATTTAAAAATTCATCCACCCAAATAAGCAATGCTATGTATTACTTCACATTTATATGCCAATCATAAGTCTAATAGGAATTAATATGGTGATTCTAAACTTACAGTTCAGAAACAGGTTATTGGTCTAATTCACTCTCAGATCTAAAGGTGTAATTATGTCTTGTCACACCCTCTTCTCTAAACCCATTAGAGAAGGTGTAAGATGGTTTCTATCCAATTTCCTGTTCTTTTTTTCTTTTAATTCTCCAAATTTTCCTTTCTTCCTTTATCCAAATGATTCATATCTAGATCCTCTCATCCCCACCTTTTAAATATTTTTTCCTCTGGTTCAGATTATTTTTTCAATTCAGTAGCTGAGATTTTATGATCTGCATCCTGGGACAACTTTCCCTGGTAGAAATATTTAAGGCTTAAATATCGAAAGACAGAAGAGAGACAGTTGGAATAAATGATTTGTACCAGAGGAGCAAAAGGCCAGTAACAGGATGAGAAAAAGACTAGGACTAGGTTCCTATAACCTACTGATTCTCAGAGAGCTTGTCCCTTGGGAGATAGAAATAGTGTTCCAGAAAGCAGTGAAATTGAGGTAGATCATTTTCAATTGAGTAAATCAAGCCCCGTGTAAGCTATCTCTACCTGTGCAAGTCCCTGCTGTGCCTGGAGAGAATTTTCTTTGGCACAACATATTTATTTCCCTTTCTCTCTAGATATTATTAACATACTAACTGGCTCTATTCACATCCTTATTTCTAGCACTAATGCCATATCAGGAGCTTAACCACCCTCCAACCTCCTGCAACAAGAGGGTACCTTCCATACCCTCACACGTTTTTCATCCCCTTTCATCTTCAGTTATCCCCTGTGGGCCCATCCTCCAGAGAGGTCTTCATCTGCACCCTCTTCAGCTGCCTTGAAAAGCAAAGTTGCACGATCAATTTGGTTCAGGGTCAGTTTCTCTCACACTAACAGGGAAACTGCAGGGCTATGCTCAAACCCACTGGGGACCCAACCACTGGGTTATCAGTTACCAGTGGAATTTAGTTGGAATTTTGAATTTCAATGCCATAGTTTACAAAAAGAACCTTAAGAATGCAAATCTTTGTGTGAGGTGGGAACTGCTTATGCCAGTGTAGCAATTGTGTCCCAAAAGTAATGAAAGCTTGAGATCTAATTATTATCAGGAAGTCAGGGCTTCATGAAGAACAGAAGTGGCTTGGCATAGGATGATGGTAGGGAACATTGCATTTAGTAGTAGTTTGCAGATCTGACTGGAGATGCTGAGACCATTTAAACAGGGAATCCTGTTACAGAGTTCTTTTTTACTAAGGAATAATATCTAAAATATGGTAATATCATGAGCATAACAATTGAACGGCTGAGAGTATAATGTAAAAGAGTTAAATGGCATAGTGCATGCATGGCCAGTAGCTTTCTACTTTTAACTGTTCTGGTTTCCATCTGTCTCTTCTTCCTTCTGGGTCAGAACTGTCAGGAAAATATGCACAGTAGTTCATGGTACCTGTAGCCCCAATTTAAAGAAGTCTTCTTTGTATATAGTTTCTGATTCTTCCACCAAGTCTATTGTTGAGGATGACTCTGGACTCCATTTGTGTAGCACTGTGCAGTTTTAATCTAACATATTAATTACCTTGGGAATTTTTCAAGAGGCATGATGATGTTGAATCTTACTTAGAATAAAAGAAAATAAAATTTATACAGGATTTTGTAAGTCATTTAACCACTTTGCTTTATAAAAAAAATAGAGACCTCAAGAAATAAAATGATTTGAAAGAGATGATTATTTTTACTTGGGATTTTCCAATTCAGGGATGAAGTGGAATTTTTCCAGATAAAGAACTTTCAGATATCATTAACATGTGGGAGTTTGGAAAGGAAATCAATGCTGTTTCATTTTAAGGCTATCTTTAGCTAAACACAAATTAGTCTCTATGAGTATACATATGAAAATTTTAAATGGCAGAATTGTTATGTTTAAAATTAAAGATAGATTTCTAATGTACCTACAATTGATGTATACGGGCCAAGAATCTAATCATTCAGAAAAGGAAAAGTAGAGAAGATGCAGTGTCATGAAAGCTAAACTGAAAATAATTTTAATAGAGAGCTTGAGTAGGATACAAACTGAAAAAGAAATCAGAGAATTTATTCACCTGCCATTTCTGTTTCCAGAACAGAGACACATGGTTTATAAGTTAAGATGTTTTTGGTTTTTAGGGAAAAACCCTTTCTCTTTGATAATTGCCCTCTGAATTATAAGAGAATAAAGTGTAGGAATCATGCTATTTGGTTCTTCTCCTGATATCAATGCTATTGGTAATAAAAGAAAATAACAATTTTACCCCAACAGTAAGCTTTTGATTTATCTCACTAAAAATAGTAAAAAAAAAAAAAAACCCATGTTTTTACAGTAAGGTAAAGAGGCTTTAAGTGAGAGAGGAAGATTTATTAACCAGTGTTTTATTAATAATAAACTTTGCTTTTTTTTGGAACATAAAGGGATTTACAGCAAGGGGAAAAATCATGAAAAAAGAGGACTATTTTCTTGTTTTTGAGGTATTGCTTCTGTGCTTCCCTGAGATCTAATCACTCTTCCTGATGAATAAGATCATGATACAAAACAGAAGGAAGAAAAAGTACAATGTTCTTTCTTTAATAAAACCAGTGTTCAGAATTCAGCATGATCAAATCCAGTGGGTGCAATTGATAATATCATAGCTGGGCAGGGGAATTAAAAAAAAAAAGACTCAAATAAAGGAAGAAGATGAGAATACCTTGATTTGTCAAGTAATAGTAAAACATCTAAAGATTTTGGTGGCTTACATATTTATTATATAACCATATCACAAATTGATCATATTTTTAATATAACTACTTTCCTTCCTATTCTTCTGTTTCAATAAGACATTGCTCAATTTCTTATTCCTTTTTTTGATTTTCCCATGCTCTGTCTTTGAAATCTGAGGCCCTCCAAGGTTTGGATTTCTAGGTAGTATTTTATTCTTTAAATTTTCTTCACCTTCATCACTTCATCTCTCTGTCAAAATGTACCCATTTAACTTTTTTCACTCTGCCTCCTAAAAATTCTCATGTCTTATGGTGGCAACATCATTTTCGAACTCTTTTTTTTTTTTTATTATTGGGGATTCATTGAGGGTACAAGAAACCATGTTATACTGGTTGCATTTGTTGGGTAAAGTCCCTCTTACAATCGTGTTTTGCCCCCAAAAGGTGTGGCACACACCAAGACCACACCCTCCTCACTCCTTCCCTCTCTCTGCTCTTCCTTTCCCCATACCTCCCTCATTTTTTCTCTCCCTGCTCTCCCCTTCCTTCACCCCCACCGTGTCAATAATTGTCATTAATTGTCCTCATATCAAACTTGAGTACATGGGATTCATCCTTCTCCATTCTTGAGATGCTTTACTAAGAATAATGTGTTCCACTTCCATCCAGGTTAATACAAAGGCTGT
>CAUYON010099815.1:0-11048 GCA_963573935.1 Arctocebus calabarensis
TAACCTGCAAATATTTTCTCCCTTTCTGAGGGCTGTCTGCCTGCTACACTTACAGTGTTCTTAGCAGTGCAGAAGCTTTTTAGTTTGATCAAGTCCCAGTAGTGTATTTTTGATACTGCTTCAATTGCCTGGGGAGTCCTCCTCATCAAAAATTCACCCAGGCCAATTCCCTCGAGAGTTTTCCCTGCACTTTCTTCTAATCTTTTTATAGGAAAACAATTGTTAATCCATTCATGGGTCAATGGGCACTTGGGCTGTTTCCAAGTCTTGGCAATTATGAATTGGGCTGAAATAAACATTCTAGTGCAAATGCCTTTGTTATAAAATGATTTTTGATCCTCTGGGTATATAGTAGTAGAGGAATTGTAGAATCAAATGGTAGGTCTACTTTTAGTTCCTTGAGTATTCTCCAAACTTCTTTCCAAAAAGGTCGTATTGGAGTACATTCCCAACAGCAATGTAGAAGTGTTCCCTTCTCTTCACATCCACACCAACATCTTTAGTTTTGGGATTTTGTGATGTAAGCTAAATTTACTGGAGTTAGATATCATCTAAGAAAGTGGTTTTGATTTGCATTTCTCTTATAATTAAAGATGATGAGTATTTTTTTCATGTGTTTGTAGGCCATGTGGCTGTCTTCATCAGAGGAGTTCCTGTTCAAGTCTCTTGCCCACATACAAATGGGGTTATTTGTTCTTTTCTTATTGATTAGTTAGAGATCGCTGTGGATTCTAGTTATCAGACCTTTGTCAGAAGCATGACCTGCATAAACTTCTCCCATTCTGAAGGTTGTTTGCTTTACTTACTGTGCTTTTGGCCATGTAGAAGCTTTTTAGTTTGATCAGATCCCAGTAATGGATTTTTGGTGTGGCTTCAGTTGCCCAAGAGGTCCTCATAAAATGTTCTCCCAGGTCTATTTCTTCAAGTGTTTCCCTGCACTCTCTTCTACTATTTTTATAGTTTCACGTCTTAAGTTTAAATCTTTTATCCAGTGAGAGTCAATTTTTGTTAATGGTGAAAAGTGGGGCTCCAGTTTTAGTCTTCTACAGGTTGCCAGCCAGTTCTCCCAGCACCATTTGTTAAATAGGGAGTCTTTCTCCCACTGAATGTTTTTTTTTTTAATTAAGCCATTTGTATATAGATCATGAATACATTTATGCCATTATGGGATTCAATATGTTGATTACAAATTGGAGTGCTTACATCCTACTAATCAACATAGCCTTCACCTCATTATAGCGTTAAGACATTTGTGTTCTACATAGCATTCACCCATTATAGCGTTAAGACATTTGTGTTCTACACCTGATAGATCCAGCTTGTACTTGAAATATGCTCTATAGGTGTGGTCGCCCAACTAACCCTCCCTCTATCAACCCACCCCCTTCCTTCCCCTTTTCCTCCCCTTCCCTCCTTCATTCTAGACTATAGTTGTGTTTCATTTTTCATATGCAAGTGTGAGTGATTATAAATTGGTTTCACAGTAGTATTGAGTACATTGGATATATTTTTTACATTACTGAGATACTTTACTAAGAATATTTTCCAGCTCCATTCATGTACACATAAAAGAGGTAAAGTTTCCATTTTTTAAAGTACTGCATATAGTATTCTATGGTATACATATACCACAATTTATTAATCCATTCATGGGTCAATGGGCACTTGGGCTTCTTCCATGACTTGACAATTATGAATTGAGCTGCAATGAACAATCTGGTGCAAATATATTTATTACCAAATGATTTTTAGTCCGTTGGATATACAGCTAGAAGAGGAATTGGAGGATAAAATGGCAGGCCTACATTTAGATCCTTGAGTGTTTTCCAAACTTCCTTCCAAAAGGAACGTACTAGCTTGCATTCCCACCAGCAGTGCAAAGGTGTTCCCTTATTTCCACATCCATGCCAACATCTATAGTTTTGGGATTTTGTGATGTGGGCTACTCTTACTGGAATTAGATGGTATCTCAGAGTGGTTGTGGTTTGCATTTCTCTGATGATTAAAGATGATGAGCATTTTTTAAATGTGTCTGTAGACCATGCACCTGTCTTCTTCAGAGAAGCTTCTATTCATGTGTGCCCATAATTAAATGGGATCACTTGTTTTTTTCTTAGTAATAAGTTTGAGTTCTCTGTGGATTCTGGTTTTTAGAACTTTGGCAGAAATAGAGCTTGCACATATCCTCTCCCATTCTGAGGGCTGTGTATTTGCTTTACTTAGTGTGTTCTTGGCAGCTTTTAAATTTGATCAGATTTCAGTAGTGTATTTTGGATGTTGCTTCAATTGCCCGGGGTGTCTTCCTTATAAAATATTCTCCCAGGCCAATTTTTTCAAGCGTTTTCCGTGCACTTTCTCTAAGAATTTTTATAGTTTCATGTCTTAAGTTTAAGTCCTTTAACCAGTGAGAATCAATTTTTGTTAGAGGAGAAAGATGCTGATCCAGTTTCAGTCTTTTACAGGTCGCCAGCCAATTCACCCTGCACCATTTATTGAATAGGGAATCTTTCCCCCAATTTATATTTTTAATAAGCTTATCAAAAATCAAATGATGATATGTGTCTGGGTTCACCTCTTGGTCTTCAATTCTGTTCCATACTTCTACCTCTCTATTTTTGTGCCAGTACCATGCTGTTTTGATCACTATTGATTTATAGTATAGTCTGAAGTCTGGAAGCGTGATTCTTCCCAATTTGTTTTTATTTCTGAGTAATGTGTTGGGTATTCGAGGTTTTTTCTGTTTCCATATAAAATGAAGTACTAATTTTTCCAAGTCTTTAAAGTATGACAGAGGTGCTTTAGTAGGGATTGCATTAAATCTGTAGATTGCTTTAGGTAGTATAGGCATTTTAACAATGTTGATTCTTTCTAGCCATGAGCATGGTATATTTTTCCATTTGCTAACATCTTCAGCTATTTCTTTTCTCAGAGTGTCATAGTTCTCTTTATAGAGTTCTTTCACATCCTTAGTTAGATACACTCCCAGATATTTCATCTTCTTTGGCACTATTGTAAAGGGAATAGAGTCCTTGATTGTTTTTTCCCCTTGACTATTGTTGGTATATATAAAGGCTACAGATTTATACAGAATTTTCTCCTTCATATTAACTTTGTTAATTTTGTATCCTGAGACATTGCTATATTCTGTGATCACTTCTAGGAGTTTTGTAGTTGATTTCCTGGGGTTTCCCAGATATATAATCATATTATCTGGGAAGAATGATAGTTTGATCTCCTCAGGTCCTATTTGGATCCCCTTCTCTTTCCTGATTGTGGTGGCTAAGAATTCCATTAAAATGTTAAAAAGCTGTGGAGACAGTGGACATCCTTGCCTCGTTCCTGATCTGAGTGGAAATGATTTCAATTTTACTCCATTCAACACGACATTGGCTGTGGGTTTCCTATAGATGGCCTCTATTAGTTTAAGAAATTTTCCTTCTATACCTATTTTCTTAAGCATTCTGATCAAGAAAGGATGCTGGGTATTATCAAAAGCTTTTTCTGCATCAATTGAGAGAATCATGTGGTCTTTGTTTTTTTGATTTGTTTATGTGATGTATTATATTTATGGATTTATGTATATTGAACCATCCTTGGGAGCCTGGGATGAAACCCACATGGTCATGGTGTATAATTTGTTTGATGTGTTGTTGGATTCTGTTTGTTAGGATCTTATTGAATATTTTTGCATCAATATTCATTAGAGATATTGGTCTAGAATTTTCTTTTCTTGTTGGGTCTTTTCCTGGTCTGGGTATCAGGGTGATATTTGGTCATAGAATGTGTCGGGAACTATTCCATCCTTTTTCTATGTTTTGGAAAAGGTTAAGTAATATAGGTATTAGTTCCTCTTTAAAGGTTTGGTAGAATTCTGTTGTTAAGCCATCTGGTCCCAGGCTTTTCTTTTTGGGAAGATTTCTTATATTCGATGCTATTTCAGACCTTCTTATAGGTTTGTTCAACATATCCACTTCTTTCTGGCTGAGTCTAGCAGAGTGGCATCTTTCTAAGTATTGATCAATTTCCTTCAGATTTTCATAGTTCTGAGAATAGAGTTTTATGTAATATTCATTAAGGATTTGTTGACTTTCTGTGGGGGCTGTTGTTGTTTGGCCTTTATCATTTCTGATTGATGAAATTAGGGATTTTACTCTTCTACTTCTGGTTAGGTTAGCCAAAGGTTTATGTATTTTATTGACCTTTTCAAAAAAACAATATTTTTGATTGGTTGATCTGTTGTATAATTCTTTTGTCTCCCTTTGGTGGTGGAGGATTGTGTTGTTCATTATGGAGGATAGGTCTGAGAATATCCTAGAGAGCTGGTTTAGTTATGGCAAATTTGTTCAACATGTGGGTATCATTAAAGCATTTAATTTCTCCATCATAGGTGAGACTCAGTTTAGTTGGATACAGGATCCTGGGTTGAAAGTTATTTCATTTAAGGAGATTAAATGTTGATGACCACCCTCTTCTAGCTTGAAAGGTTTCAGCAGAGAGATCTGCAGTAATTTTAATGTTCTTCCCCTTGTAGGTTATGGTTTTCTTATATCTGGATCCTTACAGAATTTTCTCCTTCATATTAACTTTGGTGAAGTTAATTATAATGTGTCTATGAGAATTTTTCTTTGGGTTGAGTCATGCTGGTGTTCTGAAACTGTGTGCTATCTGAATTTCAGAATCTTTTGGCATTCTGGAAAATTCTCTTTGATTATTTCATGAAGTAAAGCATCTGTATCCTTTGCAGCAACCTCATCACCTTCAGGTTTTCCTATAAGATGAATATTAGATCTCTTTGAATTATCCCAGAGCTCTCTGAGAAAATGATCCATTTTTGTTCTCCACTTTTTTTCCTCTTTGAGTGTTTTGTAGCATTGAAAAGGTTTGTTTTCAATTTCAGAGATCCTTTCTTCTGCCTGCTCCATTCTGTTACTGAGGGATTCTACTGTATTTTTCAGATCTTTGAAGGCTGAAAATTCTTGCCTCAATGTGTCAAAATCGTTGATCATTTTGTCTTTGAATTTGTTGAATTCTTCAGACATATTTTGAATTACTGTTTGAAATTCTAATTCCATCTTTTCCTCCATTCTGTTGATCTTATTTGCTATCCATATTCTGAACTCGATTTCTGAAATCTCAGTCATTTGTTTATGAATGGGATCTTGTGCTATGTCTGCCTTATCGTTCCTTGGGGGAGTTGATGTACTCTGATTATTCATGTTGCCAGAGTTTTTCCATTGATTCTGCCTCATGATTGTTTTTCACTGTTGACTAGGTGGTCAGGTACAGTGAAATTGGTTTGGGAGCTTCTGAAGTTGTTGTTTCAGCCCTTTGTCAAGGATCCGGGACTGATGACTGCAGCTTTCCCCCCTATAACTTTGCAAGTACCCATACAGTGTTACAATCTGGGTCTTAGGAAACCTGCTTGGTGCTATGAATTTCCCTCTTAGGACTGCTAGAGGTTCTGTAACCTATGTCTTCATTATCGTTTTTTCCCCCAAATTTGGTAATTTCCTTCTTAATGTCATCTACGACCCAGCTATCATTCAACATGAGGTTATTTAGTTTCCATGTTTTTGTATGATTATGCAGATTCCTGTTGTTACTGAGTTCAACTTTTATTACGTGATGGTCCAAGAAAATACAAGGAATGATTTCTTTTTTTTTTTAAATTTGCTGAGGTTAGACTTGTGACCTAAGATGTGATCAATTTTGGAGGTTGATCCATGGGCTGATAAAAAGAATGAGTATTCAATTTCATTAGGATGAAACGTTCTATAGATGTCTGTTAAATGCAAATGTTGAATAGTTAAGTTTAAATCTAAAATTTCTTTGCTTAGCTTCTTATTGGAGGATCTATCCAACACTGCCAAAGTGGTGTTAAAATCTCTCACTATTATGGTGCTGGAGGAAATCACATTGTTCATGTCTGTTACAGTCTCTCTTATAAATTGAGGTAGATTCTGGTTCAGTGAATAGATGTTAATAATTGAAATCATGTTGAGTGTTGTCCTTACCAAATATGAAGTGACCATCCTTATCTTTCCTTACTTTTGTTGGTTTAAAGCCTATTGTATCTGTGAATAAAATTGTAACACCTGCTTTTTTCTGATTTCCATTTGCCTGAATTGTGGATGACCATCCCTTCATCCTGAGTCTATGTTTATCTTTTAAGGTAAGGTGAGATTCTTGAATTCAGCAGATATCTGTCCTGAGTTTTTGTATCCAGTCAGTCAACCTGTGCTTCTTTAGAGGGTAATTTAAACCATTCACATTAATTGAGAATATTGATAAGCCAGATAGTATTTTGGGTATAGAGTTTTTTGAAAGTCCAATGAACATTTTTAATCCTTTTGCCACTGTGGAAGTTGGAATTTGATCAAAAGTTTCTGAGTGTGCTTACTTGGATGGTGGAGGATTGTGCTGTTCATTATAGAGGATAGGTCTGAGAATATCCTGGAAAGTTGATTTTAGTTATGGCAAATTTCTTCAACATATGGATGTCATTAAAGTATTTAATTTCTCCCTCATAGATGAAACTCAGTTTAGCTGGATACAGGATCCTGGGTTGAAAGTTATTTTGTTTAAGGAGATTAAATGTTGATGACCACCCTCTTCTAGCTTGAAAGGTTTCAGCAGAGAGATCTGCAGTAATTCTAATATTCTTCCTCTTGTAGGTTATGGTTTTCTTATGTCTGGCTGCTTGCAGAATTTTCTCTTTCATATTAACTTTGACAAAGCTAATTGTAATGCGTCTATGACAATTTTTATTTGGGTGGAGTTGTGCCAGTGTTCCGAAACTGTCTGCTATATGAATTTCAGAATCTCTTGGCATGTCTGGAAAATTCTCTTTGATTATTTCATGAAGTATAGCATCTGTATCCTTCATAGCAACCTCGTTACCTTCAGGAATCCCTATAAAGCAAATATTAGATGTCTTCGAATTATTCCAGAGCTCTCTGAGAGAATGATCCGTTTTTGTTCTCCACTTTTTTTCCCTCTTTGAGCATTTGGGAGCATTCAAAAGCTTTGTCTTCAATGTCAGAGATCCTTTCTTTTGCCTGCTCCATTCTGTTACTGAGGGATTCTACTGTATTTCTCAGATCTTTGAGTGCTGCAAATTCTTGCCTCAATGTGTCAAAATCTTTGGTCATTTTGTCTTTGAGTTTTTTGAATTTTTGGGACATCTTTTGAATTACTCCTTGAAATTCTAATTCCATCCTTATCTCCGTTTTGTTGATCTTATTTGCTATCTAAATTCTGAACTTGATTTCTGAAATTTCAGCCATTTGTTTATGAATGGGGTCTTGTGCTGTGTCTGCCATATCATTCCATGGAGAGTTGATCCACTCTGATTATTCATGTTGCCAGAGATTGTCTGCTGATTCTGCCTCATGATTGTTTTTCACTGTTGGATAGATGGGCAGGTAAGGTGAAATAGGATTGGGAGTTCCTGGAGTTGTGGTTAACCAGTTCTTTGTCAAGGATCTGGGACTGAAAAATGCAGCTTTTCCCCCAATAGCTGTGCAAAGGACCAGTATTATAGTCTGAGGCTGAGGAAACCTGCTTGGTGTGGTGGGGTCAGGTGGCTCTGCCTTGTATTCAGCTGGTTCTTGTCCAATCCTAGTGGATCAGTGACTCTGGTGAAGTCTTAGCTGTGGAGAAATATGAGCAACTAAGACACCCCACCACCCATGGACAAAAACTGGAACAGGAAATCAACTCTTTCCATTATCACACAACCAGGCTACCACCTGAGAGGGACCTTGAGTGATTGGCCCAGGTTAGGAGTTCCAAACCAATTGACCCAGTTAGTATGAACTCTCAAGTGGGAGAGTTTGAAAGGTTTCCAGCAACTAGATGGTGGAGGTCTACTGGCTCCTCAAATTTGGCTCACTCTGGTGCTCTGTGGAGTTAGAAAGGCCTGTCCGGTAGTAGAGTTGGACCAGGGGGCTGTGTGTCTTTCTCTACTTTGTTCCTCTTTCATGCTCAGTCACTGGTGACCCCACAGGGCTGAGGTCCCACTCCCTCCAATAAGCAGATGTGCCAGGGCTTTTCACTTGTCAGTCAAAGGAAGATCAATGACACTGTGGCCTGGCCACTACCCTCTGCCACCAGCCAGCTGGGGGAGCTGAGGTCTGCCTGCCTCATGTACTCAATAGCCACTGGCAAGTGTTCCACTTGAACTTAGTCTAATCCTGAGGGTAACAAGTCAGCAAATGCTTTTCTCCCTCAGCCAGCACACCTTTGCCCCAGCCGATCTGCAGCACCAGTATCCTTATAGAGCGAGTTCTGGTTTCCTCTGACAGTTCTCAGAGTTGGGGAGGTTTCTCTCCAAGATTAGACCCCAGCAGGATTGCTCTTTTGTTGCTGAATCTTTGTGGGAAGTTACCCTGTGCAGCTCCCAGGCAACTGTCACAATCCAGAGTTCTGGCTATAGGAGCAGCTCCAGGAGTGCAAGGCACTTGGATTCAGCGGCAGAGCCTGGGATGCTGCACATGATTCTGGAAGTGCCTGGTGCCCAGTGACTTTGACAAGGAGAGCACTCGGCTCACAACTCTGACTGGGTGTGGCACAGTGTGGAGGCTTCTGTGGGGCAGAGTGCAGGGAGTGGGGCGTGGGATGAGTGGCTCTAACAGGGCAGGACATGAGGCTTTGGCTGGGTGGGGTGGGGTGCTTAGTCTGGCAGGATGGGGGGCACTGCTCATGAGCCTCCTCCTGCAGTCTCTGCAGGGGTTAGGCTTCTGGTTCATCAGGCAAGGGGGTAAGGGTGGACTGGAAGTTCAGAATGGCAGGGAAAACATTAGTTCAATTTTTATGCCTGCCAAGAGAGTGCTCAGTGTCACAACGGGGTCCCTCTGGGGAAGTAGACCCCACTTCCTATAGCTCTCACCCATGGGTGAGACGAGAGATCCTCAGTTCACCACTCACCTGTTGAAAACCCATAGGAGCAAAACAAAGAGACAAAAAACAATAAACAAAAAACCCCAACAGCTTTCTTGGGGGAAAAGGATGGACACTTTTACTTTGGGATGAATTTTGTGCCTGAAGTTTGCTTTTTTGGAGTTGCAGCTTGCCTCAACTGGTATGTTTTGCCATTTGTTAACATCTTATGCTCTTTCTTAGAGTTTCATAATTCTCTTTATAGAGATCTTTCACATCCTTTGTTAGGTAAATTCCCAGATATTTCATCTTCTTTGGCACTGCTGTAAAAGGAATGGAGTCCTTGCTATATTTTCATCTTGTCTATTGTTGGCATGTATAAAAGCTACTGATTTGTAAGTGTTGATTTTGTATCCTGAGATGCTGCTGTGTTTCTCGATCACCTAGTAGTTTCATATTTGAGTCCCTGGGATTTTCCAAGTATAGGATCATATCATCTGTGAAGAGTAAGAGTTTGATCTCCTCTGCCCCTATTTGATACCCTTGATCACCTTCTCTTACCTCTCTTGCCTGGCTAAGACTTCCATTACTATGCTGAATAGCAATGGAGACAATGGTCATCCTTGCCTAGTTCCTTATCTGAGTGGAAATGTTTTCAGTTTTACTCTATTCAATATGATATTGCCTGTGGGTTTGTTGTAGATGGCCTTTATCAGTTTAATAAATGTCTCTTCTATGCCTATTTTCTTAAGTGTTCTGATTATGAAAGTGTAATGGATATTATCAAAAGGTTTGCTGCATCAATTGAGAGAATCTTACAAAAAATTGTTTTTTTATTTTATTTATGTGATGTTTTATATTTATAGATTTGCATATGTAGAGCCAACCCTACACCCCTGGAATAAAATCAACTTGACCATGGTGTATAATTTTTTGATGTGTTGTCGAATTCTGTTCGCTAAGATTTTATTGAATATTTTTGCATCAATATTCATTAATGATATTGGTCAATAATTTCCTTTCTTTGCTGGATACTTTCCTGGTTGGGATCAGGGTGATATTTGCTTCATAGAATGTGTTGTGAAGTATTACTTCTTTTTATATGCTTTGGAAAACACTGTATAATGTAGGTACTAGTTCTTCTTGAAATGTTTGACAGAATTCAGATGTGGAGCCATCTGGTCCTGGACTTTTCTTTTTTGGTAGATTTTGAATTATTAATGCTATTTTAGTGATTGATAAAGTTCTAGTCAAGATTTCTAATTCTTTGTGGTTGAGTGTAGGAAGGTGGCATGCTTCCAGGTATTTGTCCATTTCCTTCAGATTTTCTTGTTTCTGGCAATAGAGTTTTTTTGTAGTAATCATTGAGGACTTTTTTTTTTAAAATTTCTGTGGTGTCTGTTTTTTTCTCCTTTATTGTTATGATGGATGATAATACAGATTTTGCTTTTCTGTTTCTGGTTAGGTTGACCAAAGATTTATCAATTTTATTAATCTTTTCAAAAAACCAACTTTTTGCTTTATTGATCTTCTGAATGATTCTTTTGTTTTCAATTTCATTTAATTCTCATAATTTTGGTTATTTCTTTTATTCTGCTGCATTTGGCATTGGAATGTTCTTCCTTTTCCAGTTGCTTGTGATGATCCATTAAGTTGTTGGCTTCCTCTCTTTCTTGATGAAGGTGTCCAATGCTATAAATTTCCCTCTTAAGACTGCCTTTGCAGTATACCACAGCTTTTGCTATTTTGTGTCTTCATTATCATTTTGTTCCAAAAATTTGGTGATTTCCTTCTTAATTTCATCTTTGACTTAGCTATCATACAGCCTAAGATTATTTAGTTTCTGTGACTTTGTTTGAGTATGAACATCCCTGTTGCTGTTGAGTTCAACTTTTTATTTCATGGTGGCCCAAGAAGATACAAGGAATAATTTCTATTCTTTTAAATTTGCTGAGGTTAGACTTGTGTCCTAAGACATGATCATTTTTGGAGCATGATCCATGGGCTGATGAGAAGAATGTATATTCAATTTTTTTTTAAATAATTTTATTGAATCATAATTATGTACATTGGTGCAATCACAGGGCATGATTCATATACATTCAGAAATATTTTGATCATACTGTTACAGATATCCTTCATGGCATTTCCTTGATCACTATATAAAG
>CAUYON010099816.1:0-10315 GCA_963573935.1 Arctocebus calabarensis
GTTGATCTGCCATTTATTTGATCCTATAATTCCTTTACCCAGAAGACCAAAAATCACATCATAACAAAGACATCTGTACCAGAATGTTCATTGCAGCCCAATTCATAATTGCTAAGTCATGGAAGAAACCTAAGTGCCCATTGATCCATGAATGGATTGATAAATTGTGGTACATGTATACCATGGAATATTACGAAGCCTTAAAGAAAGATGGAGTCTTTACCTCTTTCATGTGTACATGGATGGCGCTGGAACATATTCTTCTTAGCAAAGTATCTCAAGAATGGAAGAAAAATATCCAATGTACTCAGCCCTACCATGAAGCTAATTTATAGGGCTGAGTTGAAGGGTTATACCCTTCAGCAGCTATAAATTATAGGGCATAACCTAACTATAACACAAGAATATTGGGAAAGGGGAAAGGGTAGGGAGGGGAGGGAGGAGGTTGAGGTGGAGAAAGGGTAATTGATGGGGTCACACCTACAGTGCATCTTAGAAGGGTACAGGCGAACCTTACTAAATGCAGAATACGAATGTCTTCATATAATAACTGAGAAAATGCCAGGAAGGCTATGTTAATCAATTAATGAAAATAGTTAAGATTGTATATGAAACCAGCACATTGTACCCCTTGATTACAATATTGTACACAGCTATGATTTAATAATAAAGACAATAAAATAAAAAAATAATTAAATAAAATTTAAAAAATGAATTTTCTCATCAGAATGCTACTTATTACATATCACATATATTACTCAATACAAAGTTCCTGGATAAATGGACAGAAATATATTATTATTGTACAATTGAAACAGCATAACTATTTGCTGTTAATGAAAAAAGTTAATGAAACATGTTCAATAATTCAAAAATAATAATTTGGCTATAGAAAGCAAATATAAAAATCCTAACTTTTAATTAGTTAATTCATTTCAGAAGAAAAGCATACCTATGTAATATTTTAAAAATATATCACAATGTTGAACAAAAATTAACAGTTTTCAATTGAAAGACCCCTCATCCCATAAACATGATCTGTAAACAAAAGCATGTTGTAAATAAAGAATGTAGAGACATAATTTTAAAAAAACACTTTCTATGCTCTATGCTAATTAAAATTAAGGTTCTTAACTGATGAATTGTTTTAGTTCTAGCCCTTAATAAATATGGCCAAAATTTATTATTTACTGAGGTTAACGAAAAAGAAACTGCAGACTCTTCAAATTGTACTCAAAGTTTGAAAGTGTAGTCATAATATAACCAGGCTACAATGGTTGGACATTAGTAAACCAGGAGCAACAATCTTCATTTGGGGTTCTGTCAAAATATTTTAATAGAATTTATCAGGTATAGGGAATGAGAAGCACTCAAGAAATCTCCTTGAATATCTATAATAAGAAGACCAAACAAGGAGGAATAAAATATAAAATACGAAGAAGTATGTTTACCTGTTCACAAAATAAATAAAAATCTCAAGACTTCTGCACAAGAAATGCTATCAAGCAGAAATTATGCATTCTAAACCCAGGATCTTGTGTTCAACTTCTGCCTTGCTACCTTTGAAGTGAGTAACCTTTTCCCATTTATATAATCTTTCTATGCCTTAATTTCCTGATTGTTCAATGGAAATGTTAATAACACCAATCACACAGTATCATATTTTGGATTATAGAGGACTCTAGTCATTTTTTGAGAGGTATTCCATTATCATGACCTCTATGAGTATCTTGGAAGTAATGACTTTTTACTCCAGAATTTTACACAAGTATGTGCAGAGCTGGAATTGGAAAAAATATGTGTTATGAATTCCAGAGTCCAATATGTTGAAAAATTCTAAATGATTATAATAACTGACCTTGTCATTTTACATTTTTGAATATAACAAGAGATAATATTTTGGAAACAGGGTGATGATATTGTTCACATACCATAACTTCATGAACCACATTCTGCCAATATGAATTTCTGTTTTAGTGTTTTGCTCTTCAGAAATTTTCTTATGTGGGAGAAAGAGACTCACCACTCAGTCACGAATCTGCTTGGTTTTGACACCATATACCAGGGGATTGAACACACGGTGCACTAGAAGGTAAAAACTTCAAAAATTATTTAGATGCTTGGAGATACCTTGTTGCCATTGTGGTCAGTTAAGAAGCTGAATAATGCAGATGTGTAGGAGGCAAGAATAGTGCAGATATGGGCAGCACAGGTGCCCAGTGCTTTAGAGCGGGCATACTGGGAAGAGACTCAGAAGACAGCAAGGAGGATTTTGATGTAGGATGTTGCTATGAGTCCTAGGACCATATCATCACTGAAAGGGCCTCAGAGAGTCCATAAACCCTGTTAATGAAGATGTTGGCACTGACCAACTTCACCACAGCCATGTGCTCACAGTAAGCATGATTGATGATGTATTTGGTATAATATGAAAGCTTGTAAATAAGAATAGTACCAGGTAAAAACAAAAATATTGGTCAGATTGCACCAACAGACCAATTTTAATGACCACTGATGTTGTCAGGATGGTTGTATGATGCAGTGGGATGCAAATAGCTACATAGTGTATTTGACATGTGGTCAAAAGCCATGGCTACTAAGAGTGCAGACTCAATAATGCAAAATGTGTGGATTAAGTACAATTGTGCTAGGTAGACATTAAAGTCAATCCAGTGTTCATCAAAACAGAAGAGTCCAACCATTTTGGGTGCTGCAGCAGAAGCAAGAGCCATGTCATTCATTGCCAACATACAGAGGAAGAAATACATAGGCTGGTGAAGGCTTGGCTCTTTCTTGACATTGACAATGATTACACTGTTCCCTAGCAATGCCAGACCAAACACAAGGCAGACAGAGATGCCAATCCAGCAGTGAAAATATTCCAAACTGAGAATAACAACCAAGAAGAAAGATGAGATGTGATAGTATGTTGCATTGTCTCCCATATTAAAACTTGAAACTTTGCACGTTTAGGATGATGTAACTAAGGAAAGCAGGATCACAAAGTGACTCTTCCATCATTCTGCCTGTGGGGGATCTAGGCACACTGAATAATTGCCTACCTGAAGAGCTGACTTTTCTTCTACAGCTGTGTAAGTCATTCAGTAAACCTCTTTATCATTCTGAGCTCCAGCAACCTTTCCTGCAAATGAGAAGTTTAAGTGCTTTTTCTGAGTTTTGTTATTGTTTTTATTTCTGCTATATAATTTTTATTCCCTCTAAAAGGAGCATTTAACAACAAGATAATCTCATATTTGTGCCAAGCCAGAATCTATGATATAAAGTTTAAGTAAATGGTCTTTGAATAAAGATAACTTATTTTTATCCAGAAAATTGAGAGAAATTTTGGAGAAATAAACACCCCAAAATGAGAAAAATTTCAATATGCAATCATTTTTATAAGAAAGTGATATTCTTAGGCAGCATAACTTAATCAGAAAGTCAGAGTAAGGTCTCAAAATGTTAAACAATGTGAATAAAGCATATCAAAATTAAAAACTATAAAATGCTTTACTCATCATTCACAGGTAAACTTACCCCAATTTTAGATAAACTCATTAAGAATATTTGAAGATGGTTAGGGTAACACAATCACAAAAAAATGGAATATTTTATTTCTTTGTGCTGTCAAGTAATTTAAAATAACTATATACACATATAATCACTTCACTTGCCATTAAGTTCAACGTATTTCTTGTAATGCGTGGCTCTTTCTGTAGACTCAGCCTTGTTTCTGCCTCTTAAATCCATCTGCATAATTAGGACAAAGAACAAAGGAACTATAATGTTGTCTTTTGGATCTTAGCAGTAAGGTAGCTACTATGACTTTTTTTCCTAATAATGAATCGAAAATCACATCAAAGAGGCATATAATATTTCAGAAAAATTCAGAGCTTAACCTCTCAGCAGAATATACGAAATTAGAGATTTGTAGGTTAACACATAACAGAGGAAGCCTATAATCAACTTAATAGAAAATCAACAATGAAGTTTCAAGGTACAAACAGTTTTAAGGATTTATTAAGCTCAATCCCATTGCAAATCTGAAATGACCACTTTTCATTTGAAAACTTGGTTTTCCAAAATTCTTTCATATGTTTCTGGGGAAACAAACTTATTAGCAGAGAGTTATGATTTAAAAAATCAACTGAATCCACTTGTAGCTATACACATAGATGAGTCAAGTATCATTGCTTAGGTTTGCAAACAAACATGATAGTATTGGTAATTCATGTAAATATTTTAAAGTATTTTTAAATTCTCTTATAGTTTACAATAAATTATCTTGTAAGATGTAAATATGTCAAATCCATCCCAAGAGAAAAGAAGTGAGGTGACTTCCACTTAAATAGAAGAAGCTCCTGTCAGCACCCTAGAAGGGCAACAATGAGAAATCTGCAGAGGTCACACCCAAATTATGATCTGCATATATAGTCACTCCTCCCTCCTAGAAAGTCTTCTCCATTTTCTCTTAGGATTCAAAAAAAATTGGGTACATTTATTTATTTCTGTAAGGTCATTCTTAACCTTGTCCTCAGTAGGTAGTCCAGCAGAACAAATGGAATATTTTCCCAGATCTCTCTCACTTCCCATTGACACTATTGTTCCATCTGTAATATTTCATTCCTCCTGACAGCCCGGAGTTTGACAATTTGCTTGTTTCTGAGTCCGTCAGCATAGTCCCTTTCCTGAAATCTGCTACTTCAGAGGAGATGGCTATCTCAGAACACCATGCTGTTTTCTATGGTGTCTTCATTGAGTGCATCACATGCTATATATTAATGTATTGTAATACCAATTAATAAAGATTCCTCCAACCAAATTCAGTAAGTCGTTCCATTCTCTTCCAGCATTTTTTTACTTGGTGGCAAGAAGATCCACCTAGCCACACATTAAAGGAAGAAATCACAGATCCATCCTTGTCTCCTCTCGGTTCCACTTTAACACTTCAGACAAGCACTCATTGAGACTCTATCTTACAGCAGCACTCTTACTGCAGTCTTTGCATTTGCTCATTGTGTCAGTCTCCTTCACCAGATGGTGAGCACTAAAAGAAAGGTCCTGCATTCCAGGATGCATTCCAGGAAAGTCACAATCAACTTCAGAGAACATCAGATGCTTCTTCACATCTTGTACAGTATTTTTTTTTTTTAGGGCAGGGAAACAGTTTTATTTTTTATTTTTTGTTATTATCTTTATCATTACATCATAGCTGTGTACAATAGTGTAATCAAGGGGTACAATGTGCTGGCTTCATATACAATCTTAACTATTTTCATCAACATGATTAACATAGCCCTCCCGGCAATTTCTCCGTTATTATATGAGGACATTTGTATTTTGCATTTAGCAGGGTTCGCCTGTGCCCTTCTAAGATGCACGTAGGTGTGGTCTCACCAATTATCCTCTCTCTGCTCCATCCTCCCCTCACCCCTTCCTACCCTTGCCCCTTTCCCTATGTTCTTGTGTTGTAGTTGGGTTATACCATTCATATGACAGCTATAAATTAGCTTCATAGTAGGGCTGAGTACATTGGATAGTTTTTCTTCCATACTTGAAATACTTTGCTAAGAAGAAAAATATATATATTTGTACATATATATTTGTATATATATATGTGCAAATATATATATATTGGTAATTATATATCAGTAACAGAAACAATTTGTGTTTTGCTAATTGGCAGTGTTTCTAATAATAACATAAACAGACATTGCAATTTAATTTTATTTGGCAGCACTTAAAACTTAAGTTTTAAGCAATTAAAACAATTATACATCATTAAAATAATATAAAAGCCATATACTACATTTTCAGATTCAGATTCAGTTTATGTGGAGTAAGTAGTCTTCCTTATTGAAGATCAATTTATTTGATGATGCCTAGTTGATGTATGAATACACTGCAAATAGTAGCTAGGCATATGTATACTCCAATTTTTCTTATACAGATATATCTATGGGAAAATTTAATTTGTACCTAATCAAGAAAGATATTAACTATAATTAATAATAAAATAAAATATATATTGATGTAATGTAATAAAAGTTAAACTATCATAAAAAGTAGATTTTCTCTCTCTCTCTTTTCCTGTCTCTTTCTAAAAACATCTTACTGTATTAAACTCATCTATTTTTTTCACAATAGTTGACCATTGACTGAAATGATAAAATGCAACACCAGGAACAAAAGGAAACTACTGTCTTTGCTTGCCTTTGCCTACCCAGAAAATGACCTATTATATAATTTTATTTTTCCACTACTGATTCATTCTCTGTGAAAAACATGTCCAAAGTAGTAAAATAAGAAAATATCTGAAATATTCATTATTGCACTTTATTTATTTATTTGGTGGGGAACATCCTTTACAGATCAATGCCTTACAAAAAAATAAGCAGGTAATTGAATAAGCAAATGTGTGTGGGTTATGTAATGAATTTTTAAGGCATCCACACTGAAAACTACAAAAATGTTAGGAGAAATTAGAGAATATTTGAATAAATGACTGAATATACTATACTCACAAGTAATTTGAAGACTCAATGTATTACATAATACAATTTTCACTGTAAAGATATTTCACGTCAATGCAAAGTCAACTCAATGTAGAGTCACCAATGTGCTAAGAAAAACCTAAAGGCCATCAATTCGAGAATGGATTAACAGTTGTGGTATATGCATACAATGGAATACTATTCAGCTATAAAAAATAGTGCCTTGTAAACACAAAAGAGGTAAAGTCTCCATCTTTCTTTGGAGTGGAGATAACAAATCTTTACAAGGCAAAAGGAATGCTGAAGTATCAGAGGAGAGGCTCTCAGTGAATAAATAATTCTCATGGATTAAGAGAAACATAGACAAATAGAATAGCATAGGAAACCCAGGATTAAAACAATCTATCTATAATGAACCAACAAAGCAGACACCAACATGCACTGGAGAAAGGAAGACCTATTCAATAAACAGTGCCGGGAAGTTGGATAGCCACATTCAGAAGAATTAATCAGGACCTGTTCTCTCTTGCCATATACAAAAATTTATTCTAGATGAAGTAAAGACTTAAATGTAAGGCACAAAACATAAAATCTCTAGAAGAAAATGTAGAAAAAAACTTTTCTAGAAATTGTTCTAGGCAAAGAATTTATGACGAGGATTCCAAAGACAAATATAAGAACAAAAATAAATAAATGCATGGGACTTAATTAACTTAAAAAGCTCTTGCGCAGTAAAGGTAATAATGAACAGAGTATATACAAATCCTACAAAATGAGAGAGAATATTTCTAAGCTACACATCCAAGAAAGCTCCAATTTCCATTGAACTCAAACAAAACACGAGAGAAAAATAGTCTTGTCAAAAAGTGGGAAAAAATACATGAATGGAATTTTTTCCTAAAGAACATAGGCAAATGGCCAAGAATCATATGAAAAAAGTTAAATCACACTAATTATCACGGAAATTCCAATTAAAATTACTGTGAGATACTACCTATAACATGCCAATTTTTCAAGAAGTAAAAAAGAAAAATAGATGCTGGCATGGTGCAGAGAGAAAGGAACACATATACACTGTTGGCAGGGCTTCAAATTAGCACAATTCCCAAAGAAAACAGGATGGAGATTCCTCAAATAAATATGTGTTGATCTACTATTTGATCCAACAATCCCATTGCTGAGTACCTACCCAAAGAAAAAGAAGTTATTTTATAAAAAAGACACCTGCACTCAAATGTTAATCGCAATACAATTCATATTTGCAAAGTTTTGAAAATCAACCTAAGTTCCCATCAATTCATGAGTGGCTAAAGAAAATGCTCTCTCTCTCTCTCTCTCTCTCTCTCTCTCTCTATATATATATATATATATATATATATATATATCTGTGTATGTGTGTGTGCGTGTATACTTGTAGTATGTATACAAAAGGAAGATATATATATTATATATCTCTCTCTCTCTCTCTCTGTGTATATACACACTCACACTCACACACACCTTCACTTGTAGTATGTATACAAAAGGAATGAAATCTGTTGTGTGCAGCAACTTGGGTTAAATTAGAGACTATTATCCTAAGTGTAGAATCTCAGGAATGGGAAATTAACCCCTATGTGCTTTCACTTATAAGTTGGAGCTAATAGTCAGGTACACACAGTACAAAGTGATGTAAAGGACCTGAAAAATTAAGATGGCAAAGGGAGTGAGTGTGATAAAAAACCTACCTAGTGGGTATAATGAACACTAGGTGATGAAAGGCGTAGCAAATGCCCCACCTTAAGCGTTATGCAAAGAATGCATGCAACAAAAACGTTTGTATACCCTTAACTTGTATTTTGAAGTAAAATAAAATTATTTAAAAGACTTGTGGATCAAGTAAAAAATGAGAGTAAACTCAAAGCTCATATGGAGAGTAGCAGTAGTAGGTAATATGTTCCCAAATTGAAAGACTTTTTAAAGTACAGGTTTACTGCTAAGTCTGGTAGAGTAAAAAACAGCCTTGCTTCCTCTGTTGCTGAGGTGTTAACACCGTGAATCAGAGATCACCCCAGCACACTTCTGTGCTCTGGATGTTATTGTCATGGTTACTGCTGGGAAGCATGCAGTACCCATGGAACCATAGGAATACAAGGCATGATGTTGGAGTGAATTCAGGGATTTTCGTATCCTAGAGAAATTTAGTCTCCCAGGTTAGTGTAATTTCTTAAAGAAAAAAGTTCAAACGTTAAGGGAAGTACTCAGGTTTGTGTCTTAAACTTAAGGTAATCTCATTAGCAAACCTAGACACAAGACTGGAAATTTCTCCTCTTTACAACATGAATATTTTCAAATAATTAGTGCACAACTTTTGTAGTGAAAGAAAGAATATACCAGTTGCTATATCCATAGGAATCATGGTATTTGTCTGATATTGGCAGATGACATAAGGATATGGATTAAGACTTTTCTAACTCAGTAATGATGAAATTTGCTTTGAAAGAAAAGAGATATCTGATATTTATAACTTTTTTAGAAGAGTTTTCACAAATGTATCTATTAATTTTATGGGTTCCTTAGATACTAGATATAAAGAAGTTCCAAAGCAACACCCTGAGAGGTCAGCATAGACTTGAATTCAGCAATTATAGATATGTTCTCTCATTAGTATGACCTTGTCCCTTGTTAATGGCTACCAAAGAGTCAAGTATAGCGGAAACTTTTGAATTTTCATATGAGATCCTCAGATGGATAAGTACATGTGGGACACAAATAAAAACCTCAATGAATGTGATGCTGACAAAGAGAAATCACCTTTTCTATGTTTTGATTTGTAATTATAATTTCAGTTTCCTAAGTATTTTAATCTAATGTTTGATATATATCAGTTACTTATTTTTTCATTCTGTCTCTTATATTTACCTGGTTTTTATTGGTGTAACATTTCATTTGTTTTCCATAAAATATTTAGTCTTCTCTATAATATAGTTCATAAATATTTATTTTATAGATTTCATATTACTGCCACATGTCAGTTTTATATTCAAAATCTTGTCAACAATTAAATTATATGTCAGAAATATGTATAATGTGTATAATTTTGAATTCTTGTATGTTAATATCAAACAACTAAGATATACTACATTCTGGACCATAAAACATATCTTAATAAATTAAAAGATAAAAGTGAAGATTTATAAACTAGAAATTGGTAACAGGAAATATTCAGAGAAGTCATAAAAGGGGTAAAGATTAAAAAACACACTTCTCACTTACAAATTAGTCAAAGGAAAAAATCACAAGAGAATCTAAAAAACCTTAATTATATGAAAAATGACAACACAATTTAAATATGTGGGAAATAGCAAAAGCAATTTATTTATTTATTGTGTGGGATTCACTGAGGGTACAAAGAATTAGGTTACACTGATTGCAGTTGTAAGGTAAAGTCCCTCTTAAATTATATCCCACCCCCAAGAGGTACACCACACACTGTGAATCTCATCCCTCTCCTTCCTCCCTTCTCCCCAATGATTCATTCCCCTACCCCCCACCTTGTTTTAGATCATCTACTACCTTCATATTAAAATTGAGTACATTGGGTTCTTGCTTCTCCATTCTTGTGATGCTTTACTAAGAAGAATGGGTTCTACCTCCCTCCACGTTAATAAAAAAGATATCTAGTCTCCATCATTTTTTAAATAATTTTATTGCATCATAATTCTGTACATTGGTGCAATCATAGGGCACGATTCATATACATTCAGAAATGTTTTGATCGTACTGTTACAGATAGCCTTCATGGCATTTTCTTGATCACTATATAAAGACATTGATACTCT
>CAUYON010099818.1:0-70252 GCA_963573935.1 Arctocebus calabarensis
CAACTAAAATACTATGGTAATACAGACATACATTTATCATTCTTCATATGCGGTAAAGTTCACTATCTTGGCTTGAGGCACTCAATAACATTGATCGCTGTGCATAGTAAATAAATCTAAAGATTTATATACATATAAAAATGTCTGTTATGGAGTGTTGTTAAAGGATTTAGACTCAACAAATAGATATCCAGAAAATGAAATCTTCAAAAGCCCAGGATAGCTAGATAACAGATAGTTTACCAATTCCTGAAACTGTATTTCTTAATTTAAAACAAAAGCTTCAGGATATGTCCAAAATAAACTGTTCTTGATTCACCTATCTGGAAGATTCAAGTGAACAAATATATTAATATGCTTTAAAAATCCCTGTGAGAATTTCTTCAAAGAAAAAAAAGGACTAACCGAATCTCAGTGCCTTACTGTAACATTCTGTCTTGTAGACATTTTTCTTCCTCTTACCTTCCTAATTACACAATTTCTTTCTTTTCCTTTGCTTCTTTTTCTCCACCCTCAAAAAACAAAAGAAAAGAAAAAGTCCACACACACCCCTACATGACGTTTCATTAGTTTTGTTCCCATAAGTGGAAGCTGACTAAGGAACTCAAAACTAAATGGTATAAAAGGGAACATAATGGGAAAATCCACATTTATATTTAGGAAGTTATCTTAATAATAATGCAATGAACTTTGTGAGAAATCTAAGTTAAAAATTCGAGAAGGTTCACAAGAAAGGAATCCTAATCCCTCTTACTGGTTACAATATAGCAATAATGATTCAGCCCAGAATCAAAATGATTCTCTATGGAACTGCATAGAATTTACACTCCCAAGGTACCCTTAACATAACAATTCTCTCATACAACAGACAATTAGGTTGAATAAATGACTTAGATGTTCCATGTTTAAAGAACCCGATTTCCTTTAAAAAAGAAACTAGTTCTTTTAAAAAAGAGCTCTGAATCCTATCTCTGATTAGAAAGTCCGAAAAATTTTCAGAACTTGAGACATGATTTTCTCTTTTCTCACCCCTTATAAGCAGATGCCTCTTTTCAGGGCATTTTCAGGTTGTACAGGTAGGACTAAGAGAGAAATATGACTCCAGAGCCCATTCAGTTTGTCTGGGTCCATGTGATTGTAGGAATTGGGTGTATTAGAGTTGGTGAACTTGACTTTGAGGAAATCTCTCACTTTTTTTTCAATTTCCTTTAGGCCAAGACTGGTTTCAAGTGTCTCTTCCTCTAGTAAGACAGTGAGGACTAAGGCTACATCTTTGAAGGCTGCATTTTTGTGGTCACAATATTTATAGAAGATCAGAGTAGAGCCTGCAGGCCGTGACTCGAAGCGATACTACAGCTGCATTCTGGCCATTTTTGAATCCTTTGCTCAGTTCCTGGTCTACCTCTAGTTTGACAGTATCACTGTCTTGAGCAGCTTTGCCTGCCCCATCAATCCTGATGGCATGGACACTCTGGAAGGAAGAATAAGCATCAGTAATCTGTTCACTCAGACATTTAAGTGCCTCTTCAGCATCTCAGGCAGCAGTGAGTAGCAAGACAGCAGGTTGAGGCCGAGGATGGGAGCTATTAAGATGTTTTTCCAGTAATGTTAGGCTCCTTTTCCATAGCTTCTCATTTTGACCTTGGTACTTACTCCTAAGTTGGTTCATCTGGTTCTGGAACTCCTGAACAGCAGCAGTGGTTTGTACTTCAGGAGTATAAAAGAACCAAAAACTCCCCAGGGCAAGGAGAGCTATTATGAAAAATGGCCACCACAACTTCATCTTGACAAACAAAGCATTTTTGGGTTGTCTAGTCAATTGTTGGGTGAAGGTTGATGGAGCCTGGTTTCTAAACTCTGATTTCTGATTGCTGTCATCATCTGAAAAACTGTCATCTATTGAATTCTTGCCTGGTGAAGATGTTTGATTCCTAGTCCTTATTCCTGCAGTTTTTCAAACCCATTCTTCAAAGGTTTTTTGATATCCTGAGATTGGCGCTGAAGGTCGCCTATTGTGAGCTGTGAAGTCTTGACTTTGTGATGACTGCCAAAATGACTCTTGATATTGACTAGATGACCTACTGATTTGATTTCCAGACTCATCAGAATCCACATATTTGACATTAACAGTAGTGACATCACTGCCAGAGGTGTCTTGATCATCTTCAGTTTCCGCTCCTTCAGAGAAATCGACCTGTTGGATACTGGTGGCTTTGGATCTTGGGCTTCTTAGAGGGGGTCTACATAGGCTGATTACAAGATCTTCTTTCACCACTGGATTCTCTTGTGTTCTTCTGTCATTTTTCTTTGAAACTGTTTGGTGTAAAACAGTTTGGGAAGATGGTTCATCCTCTTCAGAGGAATGAGAGTCCTGCAACCCTTTCCTGGTAGTAACTGGAGAAGACTGTACTGAAGGCTCCTGTGAGTGCTGCTGCCACAGCCAGGCAGCTCTTCCAGTGCTCATCTGCTTGGCTTCTTGGGGTCGTGGCTGCCTCCGCCGCCTAGACTGCAGGTCGGTTCAGTTTTTTTGTTAGTTCATCCTCATGGGTGTTTTCTTCTTATTCACTTCCTTCCTCTATTTTTTCATCTTACTTTCTCCTTCTCTTTAAATTTCCTAGTCTCTGTGCTTAAGAGTTGGAGTGGCCTTTTGGTACAGGGACAAAAGGAAGCGAAGAATAAAGAACAAGAATGAAGTAAAAAAGAAAAATAAATAGGGTGAAAGAAAAAAATGAAAGGGAAGACAGAATGATGGAAAAAGAAAGACAGGGGTAATAGTGGTGTTCAGCAGGCCCCTTGACCTACACCCACGATTTCAGAACTATAGGGGAACCAAGGCCTGAGGTCTGAAGCTCCTTACAAGCCTCAGCAAAAGCAAGACTCATCTCTGCCTAATACAGAAGAAAATCAGCAGTGTGTTGTGGTGGACACTTACCAATACAGTCATTTGAAATGCCAAACTAGAAGAACATCCTAGACCAGGGGCTCAAACCCTCTTGAGTCAGGTCAGTGCTGTGGCACCCCACCCCAGGCCTCAGATAAAGGCTCTGTCTTATAAATAATATACAGAATGACATAGAAGAAAAATGGAGCAGAAAAAAGAAAAAAATAATAAAGATAGACAAAGGAAATAGAAAATAAAAAAAAGAGGGTTATCTTAGGGTGTTGTCTGAGAAATTATGAGGGAAAGATGAGAAAATTAGATAAATATCTATAAAAAGAAAGAAAAATGGAGAGAAATAGAAAGGAAAGAAAAATCAAAGCTGAAAAGTTATAACAAAAATGGAATCCTTAATATTAAAGAAAGTGAAAATGAAAAAAACTAAATTTTAATAACATAAACCAAAACCAAAACAAAAAAAAACAAATAAAAATCCACCATATACTTATATATTGCAATATATTGCTTGGACACCATGTGATACTCTGAGAAGATAGAAAAAGAAAAAAGGAAAAAAAGATATATCATGCAATATATTGCCTGGACACCAGGTGGTGCTTCAGGATTAGGAGGCACAACACACACACACTGCTGTTTTTGTCTGGCTGGAAGGCACTATCTAGTTGCTGAGGAGACTCAGTCCTGTCTTTTTGACTCATTTGTCCTCAATTAGGGAGTAGTGGCTTCCCTAGCATTCAGTCCCCACAGGGTTGGGAGCATGAAGCTCTTGCCAGACTTCTTAGGAGACAAGCCTTGACCTTCCATACAGTGACCTTTGGCCACAAAGGAGATTTCCCAGGGGTGTGGGAGTTGCCCAATTCACTCCAAGAGTGGCCGACTGAGCTTAGCATGTGGGCCAGAGCTGGCCAGGTGCTGGAAACCTGCAGGCTATTCTTCCCAGGTGGCCCTCTCACAATGGCAGTGCTAATAACCTAATCAATAGCAGTTTCACTCCACCTGGTGGTTCAATCCTGGATGGTGGGGACCATTTAAATTGACTTGCTCTCTTAAGTCTTCTGAAGGCCTCACTGAAGAGCACCCAAATCTAGTAAAAAACTGCAGTACAGGTTTTTGCTTTCCCCATCTCTAGCCTTCTGCCAGAGGACCAGCTGGCCTCTGCACGCACTCATTCAGTAGCCTTCTGTGCTGGTCTTTTACTGCTCCTGACCTCCTTCTTGGCTCCTGAAGTCCCCGAGTCTTTTTGTTATTGTTGTTGTTGTTTATTGTTGAATCATAGCTGAGTACATTAGTGCAATCAAGGGGTACAATGTGCTGATTTCATATATAATCTGAAACATTTTCATCAAACTGTTTGACATAGCCACTGCTGGTGGGAATAAAAGAAATATATTCCTTTTGGAAGGATGTTTGGAGAATACTTAGAGATCTAACAATTGACCTGCCATTCGATCCTATAATTCCTTTACTTGGTATATACCCTGAAGACCAAAAATCAGATTATAACAAAGACATCTATACCAGAATGTTCATTGCAGCCCAATTCATAATTGCTAAGTCATGAAAGAAGCCCAAGTGCTCATCGACCCACAAATGGATTAATAAATTGTGGTACAGTATACCATGGAATATTAAGCAACCATTTTGTCAACAGGTGCAGAGCATGACAGGAGAAAGAGTGGGAATGACACCAGTAAACAATTCTGAGCCCCTGATGTTGCCGAGCTCAAGGCCTAGGGAGTGAGGCCCACACAGGCGTCGGTGCCCTCACTGCAGCCATGTGAATGCTGTGGATGAGTGCCTGCCCCGAGTCCCGGACGCATGCTGCACCTCAGCCGGCTTCTTATAAAATGCGTATTTGCTTTATTCTTGTCAACATGTCACAATTGGAACTATCTCTAAAAGGGAAAGCATGATATTAGTAGATTTAAATGCTGCAAAAGTAAGGATGTGTTTTCTCCCACAATGGTGATTTACTAACTAAACTCCAATCCACCCATTCAGGGGTCAAATGTGATGATATCTCCTTGTGTCACGGAGGTCACCGGCTCATCACCTCTAGCTCTAGAAACACTTTATTTTGCAAGTGAGGAAACCTGAAGATGGAGAAGTACTGCATCCCGTTTCCCTGGAAGCCCTTTGTGAAATCCACATTGGACCTCAGAGTTGCTGCTGAAAGGATGGACGCAGGGCCTCCCACCATTTCTCCAGCTGCTCCTTCCTGACCGGGGTGTGAAGATGCAAGGCTGGGTGCAGGACAGACTCCGTCTGCTGTCACTGCTGGGCAGAGGAGAAACCAGGCTAAAGTTTGTCACAACGTCTCTTGCCACCTCTTACTGTGCCCGTGATGGGTATCTTGTCACCTTGGAGACTGTCAGACCCGGCATCTCCATGTCTGCCGAACACTGCGGTTTCTGAAAACAGGTGTGGCCTGGTTGAGTGCGGCTTTTTTTTTTTTTTTAAGTTGCTTTGACTCTGGAGGCTCTTACCATCTTTCCATCACTCAGTCTCCCTGGGGGCTATTTGTCAAAGTCACTGGTAAACTAGTTTCTTACTTGTTTTTCTCTGTATTTTAAGAGATGCGATACTAGATAGAGAAAAAGCTTACTGAAGCAAAAACTGGTTCTGAGTGACAATTGTGTTAGTTGTGGCTTGTACATTAACAACAGGCTCTGGTCCTCCTGCCAATGGTGTGGCTTTTGAGGTGAATTACATGAAAAAAACCAGCTCTCATTTTGTAAACTCCAGTGGGTTATAGAGCTGGGGGAGCTGATGCTATCACTGAGTCCCTGAACGTGGTCTTATAGGGAAAGCACTTCTGACCGGTAAAGGCATTGCAGTATTTTAATTTTGGGGAACTCAGGAGGAAACATAAGCACTATTCAACTATGAGCATATCTCACACACGCACAAGAAAAAGGAAAAAGCAAAAAAAAGAAAGCAATGTTAAACAAGTGACTATCTGAAGAAAATTGTAAAAATCAGCGAGTGTGGAAAGCATTGAAGAAGCTGGTTGTATTTTGCTAGAGGGGAGATAATTTTTAAAAAGTCTATACAGCTGACTTCAAATATTTTTTTTTAATACTTTTTTTTTGCAGTTTTTGGCCAGGGCCGGGTTTGAACCCGCCACCTCCGGTACATGGGATTGGGAGCGCCAGCCCCACTCCTTTGAGCCACAGGTGCCGCCCTTTGAATAATTATTTTTAACTTTTTATTTTTGTTTATTTATGTTTTGAGAGAGTCTTACTCTGTAGCCCTGGGTAGAGTGCCCTGGCATCATAACTCACAGTAACCTCAAACTCGTGGACTTAAGAGATCCTCTTGCCTGAGGCGCCCAAGCAGCTGGGACTAGAGGTGCCGCCACCATTCCCAGCCGCTTTTCTCTCTACTTTTAGTAGAGATGGGCTCTCACTTTTGCTCGGTCTGGTCTCTAACTGCTGAGCTCAAGTGATCCACCCTCCTCGGCCTCACAGAGGGCTGGGATTGCAGGAATGACCGGGGCGCCCAGCCTGACTTCTGAAAACATAAGCAAGCATAAACTTTCAACCCGGAGAGGTCAACTGACACCTTAGGAGGAGAGGAATTCAATCCCAAGGGGGCAACAAGAGTCCACTAACATCGGTGGAGCGGTGCCTCGGGGCGACAGAAGTTCACGGAGCCAGCGCCAGGGGATGGCTCCTGACGCTGGCTGTGGAGGGACTCGACAGACTGGCAGCCTGCGGGACGTCTGGGCCTCTCTCAGGAGGCGATGCTGTCTGTCCAACTAACAGCCAGGCACTCCCAGGGTTTGTCTCGCTCTCGTCTCTGTGTTATTGAACTCGGGATTCTCATCCACTAACTGTGAGATAATCGGGTAGATGCCAATCTTCAGTCAGCAGAAGCGGTGACGGAGAGAAAGTTCCAGCCTGATGAATTAGTGTCCCCGAGCCTCCTAGGAGGATGGAGAGAACCCTGCGCCTCGTCACAGCCTGTGTTAACACCACGTGACACCAACCAGGTGCCCATTTCTTCCTCTAAGGACAAAATAAGTTCTTGTTTCTTTTTTTCTGGGGGTTTGGGTTTGAGGAGGGTTCGATCTTCCGTGTTTCGTTTTGGGGACCTGGAGTTCCAAAACACATCGCCGTCAACATTTGGACGGGCAAACCACTCGGGTCTCTGTTGCTGGTGAGAGTTAATATAAACCTGCGGTCGAGCCTGGGTCTCGGCTCCGTGCCCCGCAGGCCTCCAGCCTGGTGCTTGCCCTTTCACTATGATGGGCCTCCATTTCCTCCTTTCTGAAATGGAGTAAACACTCCTTTCCACATTTCCTAGGAATCAAATGAGAAAACGTATGTACTTTATACGCTTTGAAGCACCTTTCAAAATCAAGTTAGAGTTACCCAAGTTTTCTGAACTCTGTTGTGATCAGAGTAAGGTATACAAAGCTCATTCTCCTCTCCTTGCATTAGGTTTTTTTTCTCAGAAGCAACATTTCTTGGCCTCCCAATAGGTTCCATTGGTAGAAAGACAAATGACTGCTGAGAACCACAGCTTTGAGTCTACACAGAACATGAGGAGAGTAGCTGGAAAATTATGTCTTTCTCCGACTTTCAACTCTAGGGTGGCATAAGATGACCAAATAGATAAGTTAACAAGAACTACTGGGTTTTATTTCGCAAGGCTAACAGCTTAGGCAATGAACTGACAATTCTCAGGAAACAGCGATTCTATCAACTTCAATTATTTGTGCTTGTTAATTGCAAAGACTTAACATCCCCTCATTGTTTTTTCTCTGAAGGAAAATGTTCGTAGAGAGTCCCCCCAATGCCAGCCAACAAAAGAAATGTCTGCAGTAAAAGAAATTAAACATTCCACAGAACGGGTTTAAGAGCTTCTCGCATGCTTGTGGAAGATAAAATGTGCCACCCCCCTGTACAAATATCTCCACCAAGAAATGTCTTGCTGCTTGATTCAGACCTTTTCTGTGTAACTTTGAGCCTATATGTTTTGTTTTTTTAAACTCAATCATAGAAGATAAGTAGCCACAAAGCTTCACTCTGTTTTCAAAGGTGCAGTTAAAATGTTACACTGCTAAATTGTGGCAACGAGACACACCCTGAAAGAAA
This sequence comes from Arctocebus calabarensis, assembly GCA_963573935.1. Lineage (NCBI taxonomy): Eukaryota > Metazoa > Chordata > Mammalia > Primates > Lorisidae > Arctocebus > Arctocebus calabarensis. The sequence goes on from CAUYON010099818.1 coordinate 8,002, forward strand.
GGGAGCGTTACACTTTCACAAGAAAACAGAGAAACCAAGAACTCTTGTGATGTCTTGTGCTTAACAAGAAAAACGTGTCCTACCCTTGAAACCCCGTTTGCGGGGTGAGCCGGACCGCAGCATTCATTCCGAAGCTGGGAGGGCTCGTGTTCCTTCACTAGTCCCTGCGTTTCCCCAACAGGCACCTGCGACGTTGAGCTACTGCATACAAAAAGTTTCACACCGGGCCTCCCGCTTACACCTGCACTCTGTATTTCAGCCCCTAACTTTTCCTGACATCAGACTATTCGCGAATGAAGAAGCCTGCCTGTGTCTGTTTTCTTAGGGCCTGATTCTCCAGGTTGAGGACCAATCCTGCAAAGCTATGCCCTTTCCTTGGCCTTGCCTGCACATCCATTCCCGCTATCTGCTCCATTAAGCAGGAGTTCTAGACGGTCTTATGAGAAAGGAGCAATTTTAGCTACCAAAGCTTAGTGCATAAAGGCAAGCTGGCAGGAAAGGTTAGCTGGAAAAATCACACCATTCAGAAAGTTGCCTGAATGGCCTGGGTGGGGAGCCAGCGTCGTGGGACAGGATAGACTCTTACACTTTTACAACTTCCTGACGTGGTGACTCACTCGGGAAAAGGGGCCCTGCTTTTACCCTGACACTTTCACCCCAAGTCTCCAGCCTGTAGAGTGTAGGGTTCCATTGAGGGCTGGGCGATCAGGCCGCCATGAGCTAAAACAGAAACCAGCAACTTGGAGCACAGATGCCATCAATTTCCCCAGCACCACCCAATATCTACTCAACGCTCCAGGGAGACCAATGTAGGACCACGGTAACTGAAAGCTGGTTTTACAGCGAACACTAAATTTATGCATTTGACATCTGACCACTCATTCATTTCGGATATTTAAGCGTGAATTCAATCACTACTTTCCGAGTATCTATTGTGTGTGAGGCGATGTGCTGACCACTGGGAATTCAGAGAGAGTAGACATGGCCCGTGCCCCGGGGAGCATGAAGTTCACTGGACAGACAGAAAGGAGCAGGGAACGAAGATGCCGTCAGCCGTGCTGAGCTCGGGACACACAGGAACTTACAGCAGGGTCAGAAACATCCCATAGAGGACATTGTCCTGGCAACAACCCCTCCAGGTAAGAGACATGAGAATATATGAACGGAACTGTGTTTCCACAATGGCAGGACACAGGTAAGAGAGGGGCAATTGAAAGAGAAATTGGAAGAGATTAGGGACGATTACACGAGCTCTTGCATGCTCTCAATACCACCTACAGTCAAAGGCCTGTCTGGATAGAACTTCTCTGAGTGCACCACTTGAATAACTAAAGTCATAGAATTATGGTGTTGAAAGAATTTAGAGGTAACTTAATATAACACCCCCCCCCCAAGTCTCTTACCTTGAGGGTGGGTTGTTGCCAGGAAGGTACAGCCTTGGTCTATCCTCACAGGACGACCCTCTCTGCTCTCTCAGGATTCGACTCAGATACCACGTCCTCTATGGCATGAGTCTACACCAAGTGACCCTGCTGGGGGGTTGTCTGGGCATGTCAGTTCTCTGCCTAACACCAGAAAGACCCCCAGCAGCCTCTCTACCAAGGGAGCGGTGATGCCCTCCAGGGAGGCCGGCCCTGCTGGACGAAGCAGCCTCCCTCCAGGTCTAAGAGCCGGTGATGTTCTCTGACCTTTCTTTGAGGAAGAGTAATCTGATGGTTCCTGCCCTCGTGGTGTTTACATTTTAGTGATTGTGTGACTTGCCCATTGATTGCTGGATAAACAGTCTGGAAATTATCACAGACAAAATAGGTAACAACATAATAGACTTCAGCGAGCCATTGCCAGGTGTTTCGGACTTTGGGATCTTTTTCATCTCACTTCTACAACTTAACATACAACGGAGAACAAGATACAGTCCCTGCGATTGAAGAGCTCATGATATAAAGGCAGAGCATGTAACAAAACAGGTAAGGACCCTTGAAGGAGTGCGTGTGCATGAACAGCACATGTGAACCGTGACCTCTGGAGGGAAGATCATGTAAAGACTGCCCAGAAACAGTCCTCCGAGGGCTGCCTGAAGAGAGGCCAAGAGGACAGACAGGAGACTGAGCTTCAAAGCTCAAAATAACAGCTACAAAAAAAAAGATTAACTAAATCTTGCTGACTCTGGAATCTGTTTGGTGCATCCCTTTGAAGAGGGCCAGGGCCCCCCTCCCAGGGGTTAGGATAGAGTTAGGTAGCTCGTGGGTTACAGGAGTCATATGGGGTCTTTATAAAGAAAATCCTCCTTCCCTACCTAATGAATGTTATATACTTTGAATCCAGCGAAGATGTTCTCTATCAATAACACCAAACCAAGAGGTCTGGGGGCCCTGCTGTAATCCAGACACCGCGGCACCAGCCAGGAAAGAGTTTAGAAGCAAGCAGGACTTCAGAACAAATCACGTCTCATTCCACAGAAGCTACTCAAAGATCCCATTCTGCACCTTCCTCGATTCTCACGTTGGGTGTAAGTCCTATGTCCATCTTCTCCTTCCTAGGTGTCTCATGCAGTTCAGTAGGTAGGGTACTGGCCCCATATACCGAAGGTGGAAGGTTCGAACTCAGCCCTGGCCAAACTGCCACCATCTTCTCCTTCCTATCCACAAACTGGAAGGCAACTTCCATTTTAGCTTCTTAAAACCAAGTCAATCTGCTCAAAGTGAGCATGGGGTTATAAGCTCTTAACTTCGTACCTCTGCCTCAAAGGGAAATAGTTTGTGTGCAGATGTTTAAAAACTCACCCCTTGGTGTGTCCTCACACAGCAGGCTTCTGCCTCTGCTCACGTAACCCGGTTCTCCCACACCGAATGCTTCAGAACAGTCATTGTTTACACATTATAGACTGTATTGCCAGACCCCAACTCTTCAGCTCCATTAGACTCTTGTATTAATTTCCTATTACTGTTGCAATGAATTACATAAAAGTTAGTGACTAACACAAAATAAATTTAATATCTTGTAATTCTGGAGGTCCCAAAATCCATGGCTGCTCTGGCAGAGAAACAATTTTCTTTTGCTTTTCGGGTTCTAGAACCTACCTTCATTCCTTTGCATTCCTGGTCTTACGGCTTCTTCCTTCATCTTCAAAGCCAACAGTGTTCATCTTTAAATTCTACCCCCCTCTCATTTTTATTAGTCTTTAGCCCTCCAGCCAAAACACAACCTTTCTGGAGCACAGGACATGGTGTCTGAATCCCTTACCTGTGGCCTCTTTTTTTTTGGCCCAGTGGCAGTTTTCACCTCCAACCTCTCCGGCCAGTCAATAGGTATTTCTAGAAGTCTATGGGCGAGCCCTGGAATTTCCATATGTGACACAGTGTTCTTGAAGACTCTACGGATTGTTACTTCTGTCCTAGTCAAGCAGCCCACCAGTGATCGGGAAATAGGCATTAAGTTGCTATTATTGTGCCAGGTACTCTGCTGCTTACAGGAAACGCAGTGATGAATAAAACAGACGTTCAAGCATCATCAACAGACAGCATCATGTAAGTGAGCGGAATAGCAGAAAGTAAGCAGCAGCTATTTCCTAGGCTTACCCCGATCAGCAGACAAGCAGGACGCCCACTCAGGTAATGCAAAGGAGCGAGGGATGGATTCTGCCTCTGCAATAGAGCTCTGCAGCACCAGAGCTTTACTGAAACCAACCCCCACCCCCACCCTCAGCCACTTGCAGGGCAAGGGAGGTGGATACAGCTTTGGGATCCAGCCCAGGGACAGTGCCCCTGGCAGCAGGCCTGAGCGCAGCACCAGGACGCAGGGACTCTGCTCTGGACGGCTGAGTGCAGTGGAGACCCAGGCACCATGGCTGGTAGCCGAGAATCACAGACAGGAAATTAAGTAGGGCAGTCGACGAGGAAAAGTGGGGTGAGAGCACGCAGGAAGAGCTTCTAGGGCACCCGTGAGAAAGGCCACTGTCAGGCTGCCGAGGTTCATCTTCCTTCTCTAGAGTGACCAATGGGTCGGTTGCAGACAGCTTTCTACGGATGAGCAGTAGCGGGGGGAAGCCCCCGCAAAAATATCTCCATCACTCCCTGGACTCAGAGCTAGCACTTGGCTCTGGCCTTGGGACAGCTGCAGTGGCTTTCACTTCTGCGTAGACTAAGGTTAGAAGTTCAATCCACACCTCAGTGGGGCCGGCAACACCTGCCCTCTCCTTGTTCCCATGGACTCCGCCATCCCCTAGGCTATGACGTTTAAAGGGGCTATAACTTTCCCTACCTTGGCCTACCTACTCTTTGGGGATTTTACTATAACTTTTAAGCATCTTAAATCAAAATTCAGTTACTTAAAATGATTTGATTAAATCATACGTACAAGTGGGGCGTGTCCAGTTTACGAAAATCGCGTCAACTTAAGGCAGTGGTCAGTGTAGGGAGGTGGTCAGCTAAGGAGGTTCCACTGTGCTGCCAATGTAAGGGTCTCTAACCTCTCAGAGAGAAGGTGCTGGCAACTGTTTCTAAAACTTAAATTCTTGTCTTAACATTTTTTTTTTTTTAGAACTTATGATCATTTAACAGAGACCCTTTTAAATTTGTCAATCTGGTTCATTGTCTATCTCCCATAGTAGAATGTTTGCTGCATAAAACAGAAAATTTTGACTCTTTGTTCACAGTGATACTCCCAAAGCTTCGAACACATTAAGAACTCAACAAATATTTGTTATCAAATACCATAACTGGACTCCACCCTTCTAGACCCATCAACTCTGATGCTAACCGCTTCTTAACAAAGCCATACATGACATAAAAAGGATAGGTACCTTGGTATTTTAGACGGATAGTAACCCCTGGCCACGTGTGGCCACGAGCACTGGACCTCGATTAGTCCAAACAGAGAGGGGCTGTGGTTGCACACTGACCGTCAAAAAATTAGTAGTTTAAAAAAACTATCTCATGAGTAATCATACACTGTTTGCCTACTGAAATGATGATACTTTATATTATTAAGATAAATTTCACCTGTTTCTTTTTACTTTTTAAATGAGGCTACTAGAAAATTTAAAATTACGTGTCTTTCTTTTGGAGAATACCTATTCTGGAATATAATTTTCCAAGGCCTAAAAGTACTTTTTTGAGAACATGTTGGGATACAAATCAAAACGTGAAAAGCCTAATCTAATCCCCTTAGAAGGAGCATAGGATTTGCACTATGTGTCGTGAGTAGGTGGTCTCTCTTCCACAGATGCTCAGTTACCTGCGATTAACCAAGGTCTGAAAATAGGTCTGTACAGGACAGGGAGCTGCAGGGAGAGAAAAGACTCCAGTTGTGCAACCCTTATCGCAACACATTACTGGAAATACTCCATTATCAGCTCTTGTCATCGCTCTCTTACAATGCCTCATTTATAAGTAAATTTTCTCCTAAGTATATATAGGAATCGACATAGTATTTATAGGGTAAGTTTCAGATGTTATTTGGGAGGCTTGGAATATATCTCCCAAGGATAATGGGAGACTACAATATTAGGAATGAAGGTTTTAAGAAAAGGGATTCCCTTTTACATGATGGTATTAATCTCTTTCTCTTCCAGACATAAAACAACTAGATTTTGGTAGAATACACAGTGGCCTGGGGGCCATGCGCTCCAGTGAGGGTAGAAGGGCTGTTTCTCATCAGGATTCTGATTTGGCCGAATCCACCAATGGTATTAGCCAGGTTCGTTTTGAAGTTTATATTCCTCCTGTTATGTTTCAAACATGTATTCTTCCTGAAATAGAACCTGTAAGCTGTTTGGTGGTGGTATTTTCTTTCTTTCTTCTTTTTTTTTTTTTTTGCAGTTTTGGCTGGGGCCGGGTTTGAACTCATCCCCTCCAGTATATGGGGCGGGTGCCCTATTCCTTTGAGCCACAGGCACCACCCATACTGGTGGTATTTTCATTTTGTAGTCTGTAATGAAAAGCTTCATTTCTCTCTTTTTTTTTCCTTTTTGAAATAGATTCTGTGTTGCCCTGGGTAGAGTGATATGGTGTTATAGCTCACAGCAACCTCAAAGTCCTGGGCTCAAGCGACCCTCCTGCCTTAGCCTCTCAAGTAGCTGGGACTACAGGATTGGATCACAATTCTGGGTTAATTTGTCTATTTTTAGTGGAAATGGGGTCTGGCTCTTGCTCAGGCTGGGCTCAAAGGCCTGAGATCAGGTGATCCCCGCACCTCAGCCTCCCAGAGTGCTAGGGTTACAAGGCATGAGCCCCTGTGCATTTATTTTCTGATGAGCCATTTGTCTAAAACACGTTGGTTAAATCAAAGAAGGAAATACTTAGTAAAGTTCATCAGAAAGCACGAACAGACCTAGCACCCAAGGAACTAGTCTAGAAGAGAAATACATTTGGTAAGTATTTTCTGCACTGATCAGGAGAGTTTCAGTATAATACTATGTTGAACCATCTTTAAGGAGTTCATAGCTTAGTGAAGAAGATAACACATAAGCAGTTAATTTCAACATCATGTGGTGATGATTCTCTGAAACAGATAAACACTGGGTGCAACAGGTGCGGTGGAAACAGGAACCAGACCCTGTCGGTTTGTCAGGGGAGAGGTGTGAGAGAGAGAGTCGGGGAGGAACAAAAGCTGTGTCTGCAATTCAGAATCAATGGTATTGATTACTTAACAATTAAGTCTTCCTTGTTTATCATCATCGTATGATAGGCACACTAGATTAGTTTGAAAATAATCACTCCCCCTTATCAGGACTTTCCCTGCAATTGTGCCTTCTGAGTCTGCTAATAAGGAGTGATGAGATCAAGGAAATAAGATATAAGATGGCTGTGATGAAGATTTCTTGCATTGCTTTACTTCCTTTTTTTTTTTTTTTTTTTTTTTTTGAGACAGAGTCTCTGCCATCCTGGGGTAGAGTGCTATGGCGTCATAGTTCACAGCAACCTCAAACTCCTGGGCTCAAGCGATCCTCCTGCCTCAGCCTCCCAGGCAGCTGGGACTACAGGCATCCACCATGGTGCATGGCTAATTTTTCTACTTTTAGTAGAGACGAGGCCTTGTTCTTCCCAGGCTGGTCTCAAACTCAAGCTCAAGTGATCTTCCCGCCTCAGCCTCCCAGAGTGCTGGGATTAAAGGCGGGAGCGACCACACCCAGCCCTCTCTGCCATCTAAAAGGGAAAGACAACTCTCTTCCTCGACTCTGATGACATGGTTTTACTCAGGCAGTCATCCCGGCCAGTCTGGGACACCTGGCTCAAGCGCAAGACTAGGGTGGCTTCCTGAGCAAGTCTTGATCCTGCCTGCAAAGTTGCCTGGGGATGCATCTTTGGAGGGGATCGAAGACCTTTTGTTTAGGTGAGAGAAAAGGTCAGCCGACTTTGTCATAGGCTTATCTGATGTCTAAAGCTTGTGAAAATTTCCTTGTTCCAGAAGCAACTTCTGGATCCTACTAGACTTGAAATGTAAGTTAAGGACTTTCAATTTCTACCCAAACCATAAATAAATGAATTTGTTATTAAGGGAAAGGAGTCTGGGAGTGGTGCCTGTGGCTCAAGGAGTAGGGCACTGACCCCATATACCAGAGGTGGCCAGTTCAAACCCAGCCCCAGCCAAAAACTGCAAAAAAAAAAAAAAAAAGGAGTCATGTTATTCCAAATTTAGCAGTTTCCATCAAACAAGGCTATCAGAAAATAACAGACCAACTTCCTTTCTCCCAATGCAAAATGTCTTTACCTAAGTTAAGTTTCCAGGCTATGTTCTTAGCTTGTACTTAACATTTGATATAGTGAAAATAAACAAATAGCTATGTTAGAATTATTCTACATTTGCATTTAAACCATTGTTAAAGAGATAGTTCATTGTGAGGTTCCACGATCTCTTAGCTTTATATAACCAGTCCAAAAATTCATTTATAACTCAGAATATGGAAAAGGTAGGCTTTTATCTGGTCAAATGTCTATAACCCATCATATTTCCTTAATTGCCTTGCCTGCCAGGAAACGCAGATAGTACCATTCAAACTAACTATATCAGCCTGGTTAGTGTTTCCAAAGGGGTATTCCATAGATCTCTACCGGAAGATGCTTTTCAAAACATTCATTTAATGGTCACAAATGTTAGGAAAGAGATTTACGATTCCATTCATATATTAACAATTCTAAAAGATCCCATAATAAATGTTTGAATTTATTTTGTACAAACTATCCCAAACTTGTCTGACCTAGAGATTTCTGCCTTTGCCTCCTGCCTGTCGTCCCAGGGCACACAGAGTTGGGGACGACTGACCCAGGTCATTGGCTGATTGACCCCCTCCCACTTCTAGAGGTTCTTTTCATTTTTCTCTACTTCTCTACTTTGGACACATGTATAATAAGACAAAAACAATAAACTATGAGTGTGGGCATTCTGCTTGCACACACAGAGAGAAGGCTTAGTTACGTTCTGCGGCTTCTCCCTGCAGCTATGACCTCCAGTCTGTTCCTGGCAGGACCCGCACAGGACCAAGAGCCTTCTAAGGAAAACCCACAGCCTTCAGGAAGTGGTGTGTGATGGCTCGCTGCAGTCCCTGGTGAGTTTCCTTCTGAGTCAGGGCCACCGCAAGGGGGTCCCCAGGAATCGACACCTCTCTGAGAAGATGTCGAGATGCTGGTGCTGAGGTCATGACCGCCCCTCCCGTCGTTAAGGGCTCTCGAGGGCTTTTCCCGAGTCACCGAGATTAACAGAACCCAAAGCAGATTTCTGCCCAGGCCCCTCCCTCTCCCTGAATCCCCCTTGCTGCCTGGTTTTAACACTTCCTTGGAGTATCTTGGGTTGCCCGTTTGGGGTTTCGCATCCTTCTACCATGAAAGGCACATTTCTGGACTATATCCCAAGCGGCACAACAAGCTGTCCCCATGGGTTCATTTTACGTTTGCTCCCAAATCATTCCCATGAGAAGACTGACCAGGAGGGTGCGTGAAGGATGCCACAGGCCTGGACAGCGGTGGCAGCGCTGTTCCCCTTGTTTAGAGACTGTTGACTCGTCCACCCTGGGCTCAGCTTACTGGCTGTCTGCAGAGACTCAGCTCCGTAAGGCCTGTTGGGCTGGTTCCTACAGAAAAATACTCTCACGCTGCTTTGTAAGGAGAAGCACAGCTGTGAAAGAATCCCAGCACTCTTCTTAGATGTGATCAACTCATGCAAATTAGTATATTTGTAATAGCTACGAGATTTCAGAAACACTGGCCAGTTTCTCCATTGTATCTGTCCGGAAAGTTCTTACCTAAAGAACAACTTTACATCCTAGAGCTTCCTCTCTCTAGAACTCTCTGGATAGTTCTCAAGCCATCTGGGCTATTCATCATTTCTCTTTGGAAGACAGAGAAAATTAGGCCCAATGCTCAGCAGTGATTCACCAGAAGTGGCCATTTAACCCGTTTCAGATTCAGCCCATAGACTTCACGCCAACAGACAGTGCTGCTCCTGGGACCAAATATATCATTTCAAAATGTTTTATAAAACCTTGACCCATGCACCAGACTCTCCTAGAAACCCAATTATAAGATTATATTTTAGTGGGAAAACAGGTGAAATCTGAATAAATCCTGCAGTGTAGTGAACTCTGATGTACCATATTTATGTGAGAATTTAACATTAGACCCCTGTGTTTATATCCAAAGGAGTTCAAAACAGGTTCTTGAACAGATATTTGCCCCCCATGTTCCTAGCAACATCAGTCACATTACTCCAATGTCTACGATGCTTGAGTAAATAAACAAAATGTGGTGTATACACATAGTAGAATAGTATTCAGCCTTGACAATGAAATTATAATATAGGCTACAGTGTGAATAAACCTGGAAGACATTATGCTAAGTGAAATAAGCAAGACCCAGAGGACAAAGTTTGCATGATTCTATTATCCACACGAGGATAAAGGAGTCAGATCCTTAGAGACAGAAAGTGGGATACTGATTGCCAGGACCCGGGAGGAGGGGAAAATGGGCAGTTGGTGTTTAACGGGGGCAGAGTTTCAGTTTGGGGAGATGAAAAGTCCTGGTTATAGATGTCAGCGATGGTTGCACAACAATGTAAATGCACTTCACGCCCCTGAACTGTGCACTTAAAAAATGATTAAAATAGGAAATTTTAGACTATGTATATTTCAACACAATTTTTTTAAAGGAACTTAATATTGGGGGAAATGGGATGAAAATGAAGGGTATAGTAAATTCTCGATAGTATCTTTGCAAGGTTTTTTGTAAATCTAAAATTATTCTTCAAAAAAGTTAATTAAAAAACACTAATGGAGGGCCAGATGATTGCCACCAAAAATGAGAAAAATATCCTTCTGACCTCCACACCCAGCCGTCTCAGAATCTCTGGAGCTGGGAGGTAACCAAGATGCCTTGTTTTCAATAACTTCTATAATTTAAGAACCATTCCCTCTTTAAGGTATTTCTAATAACTTTTTCAAATTATGTCCTTCCTTTCCTGCCTCTTTTAGTCAGTGATGGAATAAAGTCTGTGTGAGGGTCCCAGGGCCACCAGCTCCATGTGGGCGCTCTGTCACCACCATGCTCTGACGGGCCCCCCGGCCCCACATGGGCCACTGGGACTGTCACAACCCAGAACTGATGTCCTCTCCAGGTCCTGCCCCTTCCCTGGACCCTCTGTCTGGGGCTCCTGAGTCCCCTCCACTTCTGCTTCTCTACCTCATAAAAAAGACTCCATTCCTGGGAATCTTAGGAACCAAGGACGGATGGGGTCGTGACCAGGCTTCTTTCTTTCTTTCCTACCCACTTTCTGTGACCTTTCTCAGTCAGAGTCAGCGCCAGATTTGTAACTGAATACAAGAACAACAAGCAGGAAAAGGTGGCAAAAGCATCAAGCTTTTACGCCTTCTTGTCCCAATGCTACACTCCATACAATGGAAGGAGCAGGCTGCCGGGACAGCCATGGGTTGTCAGGCTGAGAGCTTGGAGCCTGCAGGTGAGCCCGCTCGTTAGAATGGCAGACTTAGAAAAGAAAACCCTAGGGGCTTCCCCAGCTTTGACATTCTGTGATTGAATGAATACACAAGACCACTCCGACCTTAAATGGCCACTCTCCTTAGGAGCAAAGTGTGTACATTTAACAGCCCCCAATTTTTGGCACTGGGGGCTTGGCGCCTATAGCTCAGTGGCTAAGGCGCCAGCCACATACACTGAGGCTGAAGGGCTTGAAGCCAGCCTGGGCTTGCCAAATAACAATGACAATTACAATAAAAAATAGCTGGGGATTGTGACGGGTGCTAGTAGTCTCAGCTACTTGGGAGGCTGAGGCAAGAGAATTGCTTAAGCCCAAGAGTTTGAGGTTGCTGTGAGCTGTGATACCACAGCACTCTACCAAGGGCAACATAGTGAGATTGTCTCAAAAAAAAAAAAAAAAAAAGATTGGCACTGGGCTGACTCAAACGAAGCTCCTAAAAGCAAGAAGACCTAGACCACTTTCCCAGTGCCTCTGAGAGGGCGTGGTGCTGAGAGGGGACAGTTGCCCGTGGCACCTGAAACACAGCAGCGTGACTCTGTTCTTTGATGTGTGTGTAAATCACTCCTTTCCTGTTACTTCTTGGGTATTAAAGAAAAGGAAACTGTAACAAGAAGGAGTTCCTATTCTGAGAAGGTTGGAGGGGTGGTGGTTCTGCCCTCCGGCTCTCAGGTTTCTCCTGTAATTTCTGGCCCTTTGTTCAAGCCATAACTCCTCCCCTGGAGAGTCACATGACCTTGGGTCACCTGGTCCAGTCTCTAAAACGTTGGAATTGGGAGTCTGAAGTTTGGAGACAATGCACTTGCAGCTTGGGGTGGCAAGTTGAGTACTTAATACAGTTTGGGAACTACTGATCCGGGAGTGGCGAGTGGTGCCCCAAAGCCACTCTCCGCAGCACCGAGTTACCATCTTCAGTTCGGCCTGGGAGAGAGAGAGAAATGGGCCCACGGGGCTGAGCCTAAGAGGTCAAAGCACCCTGGGAGGGAAGGCAGCAGCGCAGGCGGCTCCGGACGAGGGCTGCTGCTGCTGGGGTTGAGCACCCCCACATCACCCGCGCCGGGGGCTAGATGTCAGGATCTTGTCAGCCATGCCATCGACCCACCAATGGGTTTGTAAGAGAATTCTGCCTTTCTCTTTCTGACGCCTTGGTTCCCTTTCGGCACTGGATCCTTCAGCCTGTTTCATGGACCTTAGATTTGATTCTTGTTGCCACCGAGGCTGCTGTGATGGTGTTGGATTTCTTTGGCCCCTGGAGGTGGGGAGGAGGTGCTTTTATAGTTACTGACAGAGTAATTTCAAGGGCGCTGTGTTTCCCTGACTCTGAGAACCAAGCGGAAAAAAAAGTCTATATTGGGTCAACCACCTGTGGCTAAACAGAGAGCGAGAGGCTGAGCCTGGTGAGACGCGGGAGGCTGTGGCTGACGGAGGCCAGGCCTCTGCATTCCCCCCTCCCCTGCAGTGGCGGCTACTGCTGCTCAGCGCACGCAGGCCCAGGGAGGAGGGCGCCACTCACAGGCTGGGGACACGGTGAGAGTCAGAGCCACAGCCGCCTCTGCTGCGTTCCACACGTGGGAGGCCGTGGGGACTAGGCTTACGGGACAGTGTTTGCCTAGTGACCTTGGAGAAGTCCCTCGACCTCCCAGCGCCTCACATCCTCCACTGTGCAACAAAGCCAGCAACGCTCATGAAGAGCTCAGGGACCTGGCAAGCTGCAGAGGTCCACGGAGCGCCTTTTCCTACTTGACCTGCCTCTGTCTGTCCCTTGATATTTGTCTTTCAGCCTCCTGGAAAGAATTAAAATAAATAGCTTCCTCTAGTGAAAAGCACATGAAAAAGAAATACTCCCCTCGCCTGACACCTTTCATTTGTCAGCAGTTGCGTCGCTGACTCGCCTTGTGTCCTGGATTCAGTCAATTTTCTCTTGCCTCAGTTTCCTCCTCTGCCTCTTCCCACCCTCGGTTGAACGGAACGACGTGTCTGCAGCACCTTCCACACAGACCAACCCTGGGTCGGGCACCAGCCCCCAACCTCAGTGGTCTCCACAAGCTCCTTGGCTGGGGTGTTCTCGGATTCTTAGAAGGGAGCGTTGTCCTATCTGGCAATGGCAGAGTTCACTGAGGGTGACTTCTGTAGTAAAGATCAGACCTAATGATCCCTGCCCACAGTGCACACCTACTAGCAAATCCTGTCCCGAACCTGCTACTTTCCTCCTTTGAGTCACAAGGAATCCTTATTACAAGAAAAATGAAAATGTGGAACTGACAGAGACACCACCACGTGCATCACCCCCTAGGTTGCAGCGGTGAGGTCCTCTGGCTGCGGGGGCAATGCCTGGTCTGCGCGGCTTCCTCACGGGCACAGCAGAGAGACAGGGCTCCTGAGAGCAGAGGAGGCTCCTGAGAACCTGGCTCCTGGCAAGCATTCACCAGTGTGAGCTTTTTCTTAGTATGGTTATCGGTAGGGGAGAAATAACTGAGGATGGAAATACACAAGATAAAAGAAGCAGCTTCGGCCCTAGCAAGGAGGCTTTTGTAGGCCCATTTCTAGAAACCCAGCAGTTCTTGGCAGGCCTGGCCCCTCCCTCCCGGGCTGGCAGCTCACACCAGCCCAACAACAGGGTGGCAGCGGGTGGCTCCCCAGGCTGCTCTCGGACCACTTGCAGCCCTGCTGTTTGATCTTATCGGCGCTGGCAGGGGCTCAAGTGCAGGCGGCAAGGAGTTCGTGCCTATTCATGGTTGTGGTTGCCCCAAGTGCAGCAGGCAGGGTGACACTTGAAGCCATTTTTGCAGAGACCTGCACAAACAGCAGCGGCTGTTAGAGGCTCGGCGGTTCCATTTGAGAACAAGAAACACCCACAGCATGGTAAAGACGGCGAGAAAAACAGCGTAGAGCACACACAGCACAGTGAAAACCCGAAGCCTCCGGGCTGGCGGAAGCGCTGCGGAGTGACTGAGAGGCAAAGTGGAGAGAGCCTTTGTTGGGGGCAGAAAGCTGAGGGACCAGGGCACGGCAGGTGCAGCTGCTGCCTTCTCTGACGAAGGCGGTTCTAAGAGGAAAAACCCTGACAGCACTCGGGGCTTGCGACCGAGAGCTTCAGAGAATCAAGAACGATTTCTTTCTGAAGAAGAAGACAGATGAAGCAAGGGAAGTCCAAATTAGGGCCCTTCGGGAGGTGACAGACATTTTCCATCTGCTAAAGAGTGGAGCAGGCAGTTACAATGTCACAATTACTCTTGGAGAAAGATGGCTCTCAAAGTAGAAAGGCAAATCTTGACTTGGTTAAGAAAGCATTGAAACCTAAATGTATGCCACTTTCCATTATGCATTTATCAAATTGGCAAACACAATGCCAAGAGTGAAAACGACAGATCTCACCCTGTTCCCGTGCAGCGTGTTATCTAGCAGAAGGAGCGGATTGCAGAAAAAGACACGTATATAGACTCGCAAATTGATGATCAGTGAAGGCAGAGCGTGCGGTGTCATGACACAGAATAGCTAATTTACCTACAAGTTTGAGTCTAGTCGAAAAACATTTCGAAAGTATAAATTCTGTGTCAAAGTGCAGGGATACAGAGGAATAACTAAAATTGGATGCTTACGTTCTGGGAGGTCGGAACCTGCTAAGGGACTCAGGCAGGTGAATGCTAACTCCAGCGTCTGTGAAGCTTCCTCACCAGCACAGGCCAGAACCGAGAAGCGGTCCCAGGAAACGTGAGCAGGGCGTCGGCTCAGAACCTGGCTCCGTGTACATGCTCACTCCGTGTAAAAGTTTTCCTACTCTGGCAGACAGGAGAGATTGATCACTAACTTATTTTAAAAGCTTCATTCTTTTTTCCCAGAAGAAGATGTGAACAGGCTTTGTGCTATATGCTTACTTCTATCAATAAGCTAGATCTGTAAGGGTTTTTTGTTTTGTTTTGTTTTTACCAATTAAGCTTAGCAGACAAAAAAGACCTTGCCATTTACTCACTAGGAACTATCCAACTGTGGGCTCAGCAGCATCAACTTCAACATGCATTCAAATCACTTGAGTATTGTTGCTAAGATACATATTCTGATTCAGTTGGTCTGGGGCAGGCCCTGGGACTTAGCATTTTTTGTAACAATCTTGTGGGTAACAGGGATGCAGTGGTCTGCAGAGCACAGCGCGTAAGTAGCAAGATCTCAGGAAGAAGTCCAATTCTACAATGTTATGTTCAATTAACATTCTTTGATTCAATATAAATTTATTGAGTGTCAACTATGAAGCTGATTTATACATAGTAGTAAGCCTAAGCCCTAACCATCTCTCCCTTAAAAAAAATTTAGTAATATACAAGTTCTTTAAAATCTGGAAAACCATTTCATACCTAATATGAATACTCAAAGAATCTTTGAGAGGAATCAATCAAGATGGCAATGGCAGCTTCAAGAGTTTTGGTGATATGTCCTATTCTTGGGAAATATGAAGAAAGTGGATTTTCAGTGTTCTTACCACAAGTTGATAACTATGTGATGTAGTGAATTTGATAATTAGCTAAATTTAATCATTCCACAGTGTATACGTACTACAAAATATGACATCGTGTGCCGTAAATTCGTAGTCTATACAATTTTACATGAAGATTAAAAAACTAGAAAAGAATTAAATTTATTTTTAAAAAGTGTTCTGAACCCCCCTTGGCTTTGCTTGATGGTTTCACTGTGGTAGATGGTATAAATCTGTACTGAGGTCAGTTTGTATGGCAGAGATTGTTCTGGAACTCAATACCGAACTCTCTGACGCTGTCGGGCCAGCAGAGAGCCTTCCGATGGAGCGGAGCACAATGTGCCTTCTCTGACCCACCCAGCCCCCTGAGCGTCCCCGTGCTCAGCCACCCTGTAGGCTGACTGCCCGTGAGGCCCTGGGTGTTCTGCTATCCTTTTCTGCAATGACATTCGTCACCAAAATGAAACCTGACACCAGAATGGTCATTTCAGTGGGAAGAAGATAAAATTCATTTACGCTTTCTACTCAGTACGCCAATAATTCCCTCTTCTGAATGTTGGTGGGTCTGCCAGAAGAGGAGGCCCAAGTCGCCCGCCGCATGCTAACGCGAGGGTTAATCTTTCCTTTTCACATGAGGAGTTCATCTCTACCCATCATTGTCAAACTTCACACCGATGGGATTTCCAAACTTGGGGCAGAAGAAACCACCTTGACTTCCTCATATTCACATCACGAAGAGCATCAGCGGCCGGGAGAAATGATGACGGGGGGGGGGTGCGGGGGGTGGTATCTCAGGCACAGGCAAAACCATTCTCCATCGCCTTTCAAACTGTCAGGGAGGTAATTGATGCGTCTCCCAGAGCAGGACCGCTTCACACCTCTAACACCTTTCTGTCCTGCTAGGAATTAACCCTGTCACTTCGCCTAATTCTTCATCGGTAAGAAGCAATCATTGCTGCGGACCTGTCATCAGAGGGGTGATTATTGCCCTTGATAGCAACTCTGATATTTAATATTCCTTGAATGTGAGATACTCCTGAAAATGTAAGAAAACTGGCACATTAAGAAAAAGGAGCAATTGTTCTTCATTCTATAACTCCAAGTGAATTGCTGTCTACATGCCTGAACTAACATTTAAATCCAAAACTTTGTAAGAGAGACAGCCGGAGGTTCAAGAGACCATTCACGTTAAATGCTTGTGGGAATGCAGTTTATTCCTGATGCAAATATTTCCTGAATACTTTCCACAGGAAAAGCACCCTTACAGACACTTTCCATTATTTTAGGGGAAAATGTTTTGAAAAGAACTAAGAGAAAATATAGAAGATGTAAAATGCAAAAAGGAGAAAGTGATGAAGTAGGAGAAGTCTTGGGTGGGAGAACTAGAATCTAACTCAAGTTCTACCCTCAGTGGGCCGGGAGGATTCGAGCTGGACTGAACCAGCTCCCGATTTCCCCCCTTGTAAAGATGTAAAGCTAACTCTCTGTTACTTCATATGATTAAAACCTTTCCATCTTCTGTAGACATGAGTCTCTCCCAAATTTTTATCTTGCGAGTAACTGCTATTCTGATACTAAACCAGTCAATGTGAGAGGGCCGAGGGTTGGGATATGAACTTCACCACCATCTCCCCAAAATGAATTCTGCCGTCACTGCTTCTCAAACCAAGAGCTCGTCCTACACAACTTAAAAGTCAGATCTACACATCTCTAGAGGTATCTCCAAAGGTCATACTCTATTTAAAGAAATTTGAAAACTACATGATGACCAAGGTGGAAATAAAATTGCATTATTATGGATTATTATCCATAATTGGATTATTATCTAAATCCCTTAATTTTACTCTGAATCAGTTTGGATACTTGGGGCAAAGCAGCTTTGAGAAAGGCATCTTGATTCTACTCTGGATGAGTCTGGCTTCTGAGTTTAACAGGATAGCTGTGGAAAGAACACAAGAGTCTCAGCCTAAAACTAGATTCACATTTGTCTGTTCTTCTCATTCAACTTTCACAATAATCTCAGGATGGCAGATATTTCCTCCAAGGTAAAAGAAGTTGATCCCGGAAAGGTAAAATGACTTCCCAAGCATCACATCACTTGTATTTAGTGGAGACAGAACGAGAACGTGGTTTAGATCTGTCTCTACTCAACCTGAGATACCTGCCTCAGCCCACTTACCTGTCAGCATGCACCAGTAATACCTAAATCACCTTTTATAGAGAGAGTAAATGACACAGAAAATGTTGACCTCGGCCTTGAGCACAGTAGGTGCTCAAACTTTATTGCCTTCCCCCTTGCCTGGGTCCATGGGATGAGCCTGAGACAGGTTCTCACTACAGAATGGGGTGGGGGGCGAACACTGATAAGGCAGCTGGCTGAACTCTTGTAAGACCTTTCTTGGAGTGAGTTATCATTCCAGAGTTCCTGTTGTTACTCTGGAAGGCTTTGTGCTTAAGCAGCAGATTCGGTGGCTCGTGCGGGGTCAGTGGGCCGGGCTCTGCCTCCTGGGAGGGTAAGAAGCACCCTTTCTGGAATCTGGATGGGAAGCGCACCCTCCCAAACCCTCTGCTGTCTCCAGGAGTCATGGGTGATGAAGATGTTTCCTGCCACTCTGCACAGGACAGAGAGTCACTTAACCCTGGTCTCATTATTACGGGAGCAGCGGGCCTTTGGGCCTCCACCCCTGAAAGTGAAGCAGCAGCCAGGCCAGCCCTGTGGCACCACCCTGCTTGGTTGCGAACAAGCCCGTCACCTTCCTGTTCTATCTTCACATGTTTCCTTTGACGTGCATTCTTACACTTGGGGGGAGGGATTTCTCGAAAAACATTTCTTGTGTGCCACCGATCCTGCCCCCAACACCCTTTTCTCTTTCCTTTTCAAGGCTCCGGGAATTGCTAAATGGCACATCCTGAGCGCCCAGCACCCTCTGGCTAAAAATACCAGAGGGTGTGTTTATCTACAAGGGGCTTCCTCTCCAGGGGCTTTACAGACGTTATCTCATTTATCCTCAACAACACCGCCAGGGAGGATGTGGTCCAGTCTCAGAAAGGTGAGGAAGGCTTGAAGGGGAAAGGTCCCGGGCCCAGGTTCTATCAAGATGCCCAGCAAACCAGCTCAGGTCTTTAACTTAGCCGCTTCCCCCTGCCCCCAGCTGTGAAAGGCCATAAAATGCAAATACTAACCCGAGACTCCCGCAGGCAGGAAAAGGCCAGGTTTAAATGGGTCAGAAGCCTGGGGGCTGCCACTTCTGAGTGCCTTTGCTTTCATCACATTTTCGCTGAAGATCTCCTGGCCTTTGGTCAGCCCCTCCAGTTGCCCTACAGATGTATCCTCCTCCATAGATGGTTTTATTATTTTTATTTCAGATTAATATAATAGGACATACGATTAGGTGACATTGTTTGTGTTTGTTAGGCAAGTCCAAGTTGTAGTTGAGCCCTTCACCAGAGGGTGTGCCACATACCCTTACATCATGAGTACTTACTTTTCCCTTCTTGTGATACTTGACTTTGGAGGATGCTCTCCTGATATTTCCAGTAAATAAAGAATTCTCCGTCTTCTTATGGCTGAATAGTATTCCATGATATACACATGCCATAGTTCATTAATGCATTCATGGGTTGATGGGCACTTGGGTTGATTCCGTGTCTTGGCCATTGTGAACTGAGCTTCAGTGAACAATCTAGCATAAATGTCCTTATGATAAACGATTTTTTTGTCTTCTAGGTGGATGCCTAGAATAGGATTGTGGGATCAAAGGGGAGGTCTACTTTCGACTGTCTGAGAATTGTCCACACTTCTTTCCGTAGAAGCTGTATTAGTCTGCAGTCCCACCAGCAGGGTCTGAGTGGGCCCTTCTCTCGGCGTCCTTGCCAGCCCACAACCGTGGTTCCAACTCTCCCTGTACAGACTGATGGTGGCTCCCAGTTGTCCACATCTCTCTCAGCCTCTCCACAGTTGAATGGACAATAACTACCTAATAGAAATTGTGCATGAATTTGGCACATGCACTTCACAAATGTGTTCCAAACACAACAATGTCATGTTTTCCCTCACTTTGCACATCCTCGTGTCTTTCCGATCTCAAGACCTGTCTCCAAAACCCCAGGACTCCTGGCAGATCCCCTCGCCTCCCACCTACTGATGGTTACCGAGTTCGACATCTTCCAGGTGCCCCTCAGATTTACTTTCCCTCCCTCCTCCACACGTGCCAGGGAGACTGACTTACAGGGATGACCGACGGAGCTCCCCTGGCCTCTGGCTGCCCGTCAGGTTTGGCCTTTGGTGAGCACCAGCAGGAGAGGGAAAGGAAGCAGAAGGACGGTGCATAGTGATTCTCCCTCCCTGTGGGGTCATCATGGGCCGGCTACATCCTGGGCACAAAGTTGGGTCCCATCAGCCATCCTTTTCCACACAGCTGTTTTTCTGGGTTCTAATAACCATTCCTGCTTACTGGCCATCAGGCCTGGGAGTGATAAAGGCCCTGCCTCCTGATGGCCCTGCTCAACCCCTGTTGCATTTCTTAAAGCCACCCACAAGCCCTGTAAATAGTCCCTATATTAAACTTATTGCAACACTCAGCTAGAGTGGGGTCCCCTTTCTTTCCTGACTGTACCCAAACTAATATAATGACCAATTTCTATTTTCTCATCCAATTCAGATGACATTTTATATATACACATATATAAATTTGTTGAATCAGAACAGGCAAGATGATATTATATTTTTAAGTCCTCAATACATCTTAGATTGCTATTTTGCTTCTGAATCTCTCTCCCTATGGGCCCCTAGCCATTGTTCAGATGGTCAAATTGCGTTTTCTAAAATATCCATGTAATTGCATCAGTCCTCGTAAATCCATCAAAGGTCCCAGGACCCTTCAACGCATCATTATTCCTTTCAGCGTATCACTTCTACATATCAATCTTTTGAGAGTAAATCTATTATCTCTACTTCCAGGACGTCCTCAATAAATATTTATTAAAAAGATGGGTATTGAATGGTACTTCAGGTCTTCAAATAAATATAGCTATTTCTGTTTGCAGTATGATTCTCTATTAATGTGCTATTTTGTTGTCCTACTGAATGAATCCTCTTCACATAGCTACTGAAATGCAAACACCAGGGTAGAATGCAACGCCTTCCTCGTTGTGCAGACCTGTTATCAAGGAGGGGTTAGGTGGTGATGTAAAAGCGAAGACTCTACACTACATTTCCTGGATTCAATTTTTGATCTCTCCACCAGGCAACTTACTTAACATTCTGTCTCGATTTACTAATCTTTAAAATAAGGACAGTAATATCATCTAACTCATGGGTTTGCTGGGGCAGCGCCTGTGGCTCAAAGGAGTAGGGTGCCAGCCCCATATGCTGAAGGTGGTGGGTTCAAACCTAGCCCTGGCCAAAAACTGCAAAAAGTAAAAAAATAAAAATAAATAAAAATCATGGGTTTGCTGCAAAAATTACAGGGAATAATGCACAAAAAAACAGTAGTGCCTGTTGAGTACACAACAAAGTTAACTATTATTTTTTGTTGTTGTTATTTTGTTTTTTTGTTTTTGTTTTTGTTTTTTATTTTTTGTCGAGGTAGAGTTCAACCCTATGCCCTGAGCAGAGTGCAGTGGAGTTGTAGCTCACTCTGGCTGTGGGCATCCTGCTGCCTCAGCCTCTGAGGTTGCTGCGATTACAGGTGCTCACTGCTGCGCCCAGCTGGGTTTTTCCATTTTTTTCATGAGTCAGGATCTCACTCTGACTCAGACAAGCCTTCAACTCCTGAGCTCAAGCAATCCTCCCACCTCAGCCTCCCACAGTGCTGGGATTATAGGCATGAGCCACTGCACCTGGCCACTCTTATTTCTTAATCCATCCTTAGTTCGCCACCATCATCTTCATGGTGCATACTTGTAGTTTGGTAGCTCACTCTTTTAGGAAAACAAACTTCTACCTGAAAGCCTGGCTAACATCAAAAACCATTACAATGCCTGCCACCTGTGCCCATGGGACCTTCAGTGCCAGTTGTCACATGGACTTCCCTTGTCCCCACTAAAGGTCATGACCATTCTTGTTAATGTCTCATTTTTTCCTTCAATGGCTTATCAGAAGTCAAAGAAAAAAATTAGGAGGACGGTGCCTGTAGCTCAAAGGAGTAGGACGCCAGCCCCATATGCAGCAGGTGGCTGGTGGGTTCAAACACAACCCCGGCCAACAACTGCAAAAAAAAAAAAAAAATAGGAGTTTTAAAATGTCTTTGTATATTCTATTTGTGACCATCTCAAGATCTTTTCCAAAACTGAAAGAATATTTCCTTCTACACCTTTGCACCCCTCCCTCTCGCTTCCTACCCTTTTTCTTTTTGAAGAGACTATTTCCTGCATCTTCCTTCCTTCCAAAGATTGATAGAGAAACCTAAATGTAGAATTGCAAAACTGCACTTATCAACCCAAAGCTTTAAGTAGCTTTTTAAAAACTAATCACAAAATATCATTCATTATATTCTAATATTTTAAAATTCTATTTAGAAAAAGCCCAAAAAGTTATCAAGAAGGAAATAGAAAACTATCATCTCGACAACCTAAAAAGAATCACTAATATTTTACATTATATTGAAAACATTGTTTTCAGTCTTTTTTAGATTTGTTTGTATTTATTCATATTTGAGAATATATTTTAGGCATAATTTTATATCTCACATTTTTCTATTTTGTCAAGTAATAGTCACTGCTCTGACTTATATATAGAAGTAATTTGAACCGGCAGCACCTCTGGCTCAGTGAGTAGGGCGCTGGCCCCATAAACAGAGGGTGGCAGGTTTGAACCCAGCCCCAGCCCGACTACAACAACAAAAAAAGTAGCCGGGCATTGTGGCAGGTGCCTGTAGTCCCCGCTTTTTGGGAGGCTGAGGCAAGAGAATCATCTAAGCCCAATAGCTGGAGGTTGCTGTGAGCTGTGACACCACAGCAAAAAAAAAAAGGTAATTTTAACAATGTCATTAACTTAATTAATTGAGTCAGTACTATCATAATATTCTACTATGATATTCATTTGTATCACTAATTTAATTAAATATCCCATTATCAGAAAACTTATTTTCTACTTTTTAAACTATTTCTATAAAGCTATAAATGTCTTTGACTGTAAATTTTTGTCTACAATTTCATGAATTGCCAATATAAAATTGCTAGATTGAAAAATATAAACCTTGTAAGGCTTTTGATAAACCTCAGCACAACATTGCTTGCTAGAAAGTACATGTTCTCCTGTAGCATATGGAGGTTAGGGAGAGGGTACCTTTAGCAAGCTGCAAATTTACTCATTGGTTATCTTTTCTATTGAAAGTCAAAGTTTATGTCTTTTACATGTGTATTTCAAATAATGAGTATAAAAACAGATATAAAGATAAAACCTCCATTTGAGTTTTATCTGTATGAAATAAAATACAAAGGGACTCCAATGGAGAGAACCCTACTACACAGCAGTGGGAAGGAGACGCCCCTCCCTCATAGACACACGGGGCCCAGGGAGCCCTACGGCCCTGGAGGGCACCTGAAGACGTGACCGTGGTCAAGCCACGTGCAGCCTGGAGGGCTTTGCTTAGGCCCCTGCAATGCGCACAGGCCCGAGGTCACTCACAGCGTCCGGCTGGCTGTTTGTAGAGACAGCACAGGGAAAGTGGGGCACAGAGAGCACTCTGTCTCCTGGCCATTCGTTCAATGTGTACTAAGGGACAACCTCGCTGAGCACCAGGAAAGGCACGTCAACAGGAGGGACACAGGGCCAGCCTTCATAAAGCCTAGGTTTTAAAAAAAGGAACGACCAGTCAACGATTGCTTACCTAATTAAACATGTAATCATAAAGGCGATGAAGCCCTCTGGAACAGAACAACGACTGATCCAGGGAACATTCAGTTTGGGGAGTTGACAACTTCTGCAGGAGGCGTATCACGTGGTTCAAATATCTCTATACACAGAAATCACTCTTTTACTTATGAACACCTGGTAAGATTAAAGATGACATTTGATGATAACTTCTCTACTTTTTCTTTCTTTGATTTTTGTGCAATCACTCGTGCTCTAAGAACAAACGGGGTGTGTGCTAGCTCCCCTGACTCAGTCACAGGCCCCTCCAAGGCTCTGCAGAGAATGGCTGGGCAAAGATGGAAAATCTAAAATCTCTTTGTTTCTATACGGTTAGCACCTCATAGGTCCTCAAAGAGAAACATCATGTGGTGAGCAGAAACTAAGCTAAAGAATTTCAGTGGTCTGGCCCATTCACAGCTAATCACAGAAAGAACTCAGAACTGTCCTCTGAAAAGAAGAACCCAGGTCCTTTGGGCAACTTTACAAAGAACCACTCATTCACCTGCTTGACCAGCAAGTACCAATTTATGCTAGACAAATTTATGCTAGACAGAGTCCTACTTTGGTTTATGGTCTATTCCATGGCTGTCCAAATATTCCATCTCTCTTGCAAAGTTATATTCTAAACCCAAAGATGAATCTCCCCAGGCAGTGAGGGGTGAGATCCTGACCTTCCATTCCCAACCACACACCAAATAGATTCAGGGAGGTTAAATCCACGTTCCAACCTGGGAGCACAGCCTGCCGCCCTGTAGACCCTCTGGCCCTTCCTTTGGTGCTCCCAAGGTAAACGCAAGCAGACGAGGCTACGTGGCCCCCTCTTCACCACCAGTGAGGAACAGCGTCCTCTCGACATTCAGCTGTCTTCCGGTTAGTGGAGCAAACAGAGAACTTTGACACGTAGAGGCCAGGGAGGGGCTCTGGAAGGAACAATGGGACATGCGTGGACTATTTACAGGCCCTGCTGCCCTCTGCTGCGGCTCCTGAGTCACCCAGCAGCTTCTATTGTTTAGTGTCTGTGCACCCCCCAGACCTCCCACTGTCTGCTCGGTTATTGTCATTGACGGACCCATCCTGGCTGTCCCCCAACTCACACACCCACCGCCCGCCATCCTCATTTCCCCCATTGTTTGCCGGGTCTGGCCCTGACCCCTGGGTATTTATAAAGGCCACTTCCCGCTTCATCATTGTGTGTTCTGTGGCCCTCAGCTCCCACGTTTCCTGACAATGCGGGAGGGGCTTGCTCACAGCCCCAGCCCAGCTCCCAACTTCCTCCATGTCCTGTTTACCAACTCTGCAAGCATCTCTCTGGCCACGCCTCGAGCCGAGCCCACCGGCTCCGACTTATCCCAGTGTGGCTGCGGTGAGCAGTCCTCCTCCAGCCCAGGGGTTTGCCCAGGTGAAACATGGCAAAGAGCAAAGGGTTCTGCGTGTGGGATGAAACCGCCACAGGGGCCTCAGCTCTGGGCTAAACGACCGGTGCTCAGAGTCAGAGCCCAGGAGTTGGTGTTGCAGAGACGCGCACGCAGCCTGTGTCTCTCACTGCTGTGCAGACCTGCGGCCCATCACAGTCCCCAGGGGGCTCTCTCTCTGAAGTTTGCGTAACGAGGCCGTGTGCCACTAGGACTGTTACCAGATCAGGCCAAAAGCCTTGCCCTTGTAGGCAGACATCGGGGGGGCACACGTGTCCTTTACAGAGATGTGGTATTTCTGTGTTTTCCAGGATTTCTTTTCCTTTTTTCCTTCACCCTGTCCTTCCTCTCTCCTTTTTCAGGGTGACAATTAAATCACACACATTGCTGAATGCAAAGAGCAGTGGCTTGTGCAACAGGGATTACAGTCTTCCAAGTTTTCAGTTGTTTGTTTGCGGGCAGACCTCATTTGATAGGGAGCTCCTTCCATTTCTAACACACAAGATGAAAGAACCAAGGCTCAGGTAGAGTGATTAAGAAATTTGCTAAAGATCATGAGCCAGAGGCCAGACGGAGACTCACACCTGTAATCCCAGCACTCTGGGAGGCCCAGGCAGGTGCTTTGCTTGAGCTTGGGAGATGGAGATCAGCCTGAGCAAGAATGAGACCCCATCTCTAAAAAACTAGTCAGGCATTGTGGTGTACACCTATTGTCCCAGCTACTTGGGAAGCTGAGGCAAGAAGATCACTTGAGCCCAAGAGTTTGAGGTTGCTGTGAGCTATGAAATCATGGCATTCAACCTGAGCAAGAAAGTGAGACTCTATTTCAAAAGAAAAAAAAACAGGGGTTGTGAGCCAGCTGCAAAGCCCAGTTCCTGCCTAAAATCATGGGTGGGGGTGGGTGGGTTGTGTGTGGCTTCAGTCATTTTCTGTCTTGAGGCTGCCTACATCCTTTCTCCTGCCCAGCTTCTACTTCCCCATCTTTCCCTGTTCAGCTGGTCTCCCAGGAGGACGGTGGGAGAGCTGAAGCCACAGGATGAGAGACATAAGGCCTATTTAGAAGGGTCCATTGCTGAGCCCCAGGCCCCCACAGCTGGTGGAGAGACCTCTCAAGGCTCCTTGTTAAGTCAGGCCCCGGCCCAGGCCGGCTGTGATGTCTGATCTCTCCCATTGCTGGCCTTGTCAGCAACCGAGATTCTGGCAGCCCATGCTCATTATCGTAGTCAGATTCTTCCTGGAATGGGAAACACAAGCAAAGGTGACTGAGACCAGCAACGTATCAGCCAGGGCTGCACCATGCCTGGGTTGTTTGGTTTGGCAAAGCCATGACCTTTCCCTAGCAGCCGGGTACCAGTAGCCTCTCTCTTCTCCCCAGGCCCACCGGCCACCTTGTCTGTCCCTGAGCAGTCACACTTCCTTGGGCTGAAATGTCTGTGCATTTGGCCTAAGCTGCACCATCCCCCCAGTCCCAGAGTCCCCCACCCCACCCTCTCTCCCAACTCCTCCTGCTTCACTCCCGGTCCCACTGTGGCTCCTGACTGCCGGGCCCCAGCGGGCAGCAGGCCCTGCACAGGACTGTGACAGGCTGAGTAATGTACAGAAGGGCCGGCAGGTCAAAGGGCAGCTGCTCCTGGGATTGTATCTCCTCAGATGGGGGGCAGCAACTGCAATCACCAGGTGGGATTAGTTCCCAGAGCTGATGGGCAAGATAAGGCACATTAGCAAATGAGTCCTCTTTGATTTTATGTCACAGGAGGCAAAGGCTTGGCTGGAGGACCTGAAGTCACCATGACCCCTTCCTCGGGCCACTGCGCCTACGTGACCATCCTTATCAGCACCATCGTCATCATGTAACTCTGGAATGCCGAGCTCCAGGGGCCAGACACGCCCTCCTTCTATAAATGAGCAGAGACCCCGAAGGCGCGAGTAGCTTCCTGGACCTGCACCAAGCTCCCCTGTCCCTGTCAGTGGTCCCTTCACTCCATGACATTGCTGTGCCTGGGAGACACCTGAGCCACAGAGATGAGGACATCACCACTTCTCAGACTGGCTTTGAAAGAATAAAGCAACAGGATTGAGCTCTGCACCCCGGCAGGCACACCCTTACCTGCAGGTGGGGAAAGCAGGCAGAGGGCTGTCACCAGCCCAGCCCCGGGGAGCAGTTTCCTCTCTGTCCAGCTTCCCACCTCCCCACAAGGCCACAGCAGTGGAGCACAAAAACGAACACTAAAAAGGGGAGGGGGGCATGCAAAAAAAGATGTCACTGTCACCAAACAGCCCGTTAATCCCACGCATGTGCACAGCACAGTGTCCTCATGCAAACACCACTCAACTCAAACAGTGCCTGGCTCAGAAGAGCATTCATTCATTCACTCAACAGAGAGACGTACCCAGGTTCAATCTACGCTTATTCATAACACACTTTCTGCCAGGCACTGAACTATGTGGCAGGGTAATTGCCTGAACAGTAACTACACCGTAGTTTACAGGTGGGTGGGTAATAGACACAAGAAAAACAGGACATCCCAGGGCGGGAGTGTATCAGAAAATACACACAAAAACAAAATAAAGATGCGCTCAAGGCCACTAGACTTGTCTGGATGGACAGGGGCAGCACGAGATTGTCTTCACAGATGCTATGTCAGAGGCCAGTTTGTAACGATGACCAGGGGTGAGGGCTAAGACTGGCCAGACTGAGCGGATGGGGCAGCCACAGGGGCAGGGGACAGAGAGGTCTCAGGCTGTGGGGACAGCCACGTGAAGTGCAGCCTGGCTGGCTCCGGGGGCAGAGCCAAGGTCACCAGAGGCCTTACGTGCCATGCTAGAGAGCATGGCCTTTACCCTGAAGGGATTAGAGAGCCATTAAAGACTTAATGAAGGGAATGACGGGATTATGCTCCCAGTGAAGAGACGCCCTGATTGTCGAGTGAAAAGTGAGTTGGAGGGAGGAAGACCGGTGTTCCGGAAGCTGCAGACCCGTCCAGCTGAGTGTGTGTATTGGGAAGGTGCCTGATCACGTCAGAGGCTGGACTCCCCACCCGACACTGTTGGCAGCAGCGTTTCCAACGGCAAGTGTGAGTGAGAGCCGCAGTCAGGCAGTGTTGGGGGCACTGTAGACACAGTGGTTGAAGAAGAGCCTGCACTGCTACGGACTGGCCATTTCATTCTTCTTCCTTTTCTGAGATTATATGGACAGTAAGAAAAGAGCCAAGATTTGAGAGCACTGAATCCTCAGTCTGTACCGCACCCGTGATCACTGTACGTAAGAACAGAACTCACATGTGGCAGGGAAGAGGGCAGACAGTATGTGGGGAGATGGCGCTCCAGGGCATCCTGATGCCAGAATAGATTTAATTATCTACTGTTGGCTGTGGCTCCATGAGCTGGGCAAGTTTAGAAAGTGGAAGAATCTGGTATAAGTCACGGAATTTTCTGAGACTTGAGCTTTCTGTTAACTCCTTCATTCATTCAACCCACATTTAATGAGCATTTACTCTCTCCTAGGCTCAGTGCTTGGTTTTCTAAAAGAGAGATAAATATAGAGCCCCTGCCCTTCATTTGTTCACAGACAAGTTGAAAATCAGCCGGATAAACAGAAAGTTAGAGGAAGCGGGTCAGGGGCATTTAAAATAGTGGATATTGCGCGTACTGAGTTTGCCTATGACAGGCATACACACAACACATAACAAGGGACTAAAAACCATAAGAGGCCTCGGTTTGTGGCTATTGTCCTTTAGGAAGTAATGCTGAGAGTCCTGGGGATCAGGAAAGTACAGGACGGCTGTGAGAAAGCGTGGCAGATCCAGGGGCGTAAGTAAGGAGAACATTTAGGCGCTATGGAAATGCCTTCAAAACAGCATTTCCACGCAGAAAGAAATGTGGTTCTCTTTGCTATGTAGCATCGCTTTCTAAGCCAAAGACTCCAGGAAGCATTCTGTATTTGGTTGGCAGTGCTCGTGTTATAGGAGATAGCACATCAAGGTATCATCTAAAATTTCCTTCAAAGCCTAAGGCACATACTGTTCCCAATATCCCTACAGTAGTTTGGTTTTATTTATTTTATGTGCGAATTTGCTGTCTGGAGGCAGCCTTCATCAAAGTGAGAGCCGGGTATGAAGAATGCGAAGAACAGTGGTGTGGCACAAACACTTGGCAGCCAACAAAAGAGCAATAGTTGTAATTGGAAATTCGCTGAGTGCTCTCCACACACCAAGGACCCCACGAAAAGACTTTTCTTTTCTTGGAAAACATCCTGGGAGCTTAACATAATTTTTTTCCTACTTTATTGATGTGAGACGGATCTGAGATGCAGAAGAATTTGTCCCAGATGATACAGGGATTCCAAATTGAAATCCAGGTCTAATCTGGGACCTGAGTTTCCACCCATTACATTCTCTATTCCTCTACAGACTATGAAACAGTGGCTCGTAAATTAGCAGGGACGTCATCTAGCCCTACAACTCAAACATTCTCGCTGTTGGAGCCCACACATCATAATACATTAAACATATAATACCATACCTATGCCTTACATGTAAATTTTGTTGAGGTTTATGTATCGTTCATAGATAATCTCTGCAAATGGCCAACAGTTGAGTACATGAATAAGTGCTCAACCTCACAGAAAAAATAGAATTAAAACCTCAGGGAGATATCCCCTCACACCTAATAAAATGACTGTTATCAAAAAGACAAGAGATAACAAGTGCTGGCGGAGACGTGGGGAAGAGGGAACCTTTGCACACTATTGGTGGGAATGTGCATGGGTAGTCACTACTTAGCTTTTTTAAAGTACAGAACTATGTCAAATGGGCCATCAATGCCACTTGGAGATATCCCAACGGGATAAAGAGGAAACTCAGCCATAAAGAGGAAGTCCCGCCATTGGTAACATGGGTAAAAAACCTGCATGCATTATACTAAGTAAAATAAGATAGAAAGAGAAAGGCGTACTTTATGACCTCAGATGTGGGATCTTAAAAAGTCAAATTCATAGCAGTGGAGAGCAGAATTAGAACAGTAGTTGCCAGGAGGTAGAGGAAAGGGAAGATGGGGGAGGTATTGGTCAAAGAGTACAAACTTTCCGTTGTGAGATGAACAACTTCTAGAGATCTATCCTACAGGATGGTGACTCTGACAGTGGATTATATGCTCAAAATTTAGATCTTAAGAATAGATCTCAAATGCTCTCCTCACAAGCAGGAAAGATAACTGTGTGGGGTGGTGGATAAGTGAATTCACTGTTTGTGGTAATCATTTCATAATTTATACATTTATCAAAACATCATGGTATACACAGTAAGTAAATTCAACTTTTATTTATCAGTTATACCTCAATAAAACTGGAAAAAAGATAATCTGTGTTGAATTGCTATAGGTTATTTGACATGATGATTAAGAAAGCAAGCACATTAAAAAAATTTTTTGTTTGTAGTTTTTGGCCGGGGCTGGGTTTGAACCCGCCACCTCCGGCATACAGGGCCAGTGTCCCACTCCGTTGAGCCACAGGCACCACTCCTAAATCATAAAATTTTAATTTATAGCTTTATTTTTATGTTTGGGAGCAGTCTTTTCTTTTTTTTCCTAGTTTCAAATATTTTCTTAGGATCTTGAAAAACATGTGCCTTGTTGGGTCACCATGGCTATAAGACCTTGCCTGCAGTTTTATTCCAAGAACTAAAACCCTAAAATGGTTTAGAATCCCACTGTTGGATTAAGTATAGAGTCTCCCAAGATGAATACCCTACTTTGAAAAACAACCTTTAGCCTCGTTATGTAAAGCCTCGAAATGCAGGTTTGTGATATCTCACCCTGAAGACCAGCAGCGGCACCCCCATGGTGACCCTGCTGTTTGAGGGTCCCAGGCCTCAGCTCCATTGCCTGAAACCCAGCCCAGGGCCCCTCAGAAAGCAGACAGAATCTACCCATCACTCTGAATTATTCATGGGCAGGGACACAGAGCACCCAGCTCCCAGATTGTCCTTCGGTTTTAAGATTTTTCACATTTTACTTCCGCATGTATTTTTAGGAACAGGACAACCTGTATTACGGCTTCATTTATTTTGCTTTGGGGAAAATAAAAAGAGATTTCCCTAAGCACGGGAAGAATGTGAGATAGGAAAGAGAACACCAGAAGAGAAATAAAACTGGAGACAGACGTGTGGAGGAAGGAAGTAGCAACAGAGACCAGATGAGCGCGGGCCCCTCTTTCAACCTGAGACTGGATCCCCAGCTGCAGGTCCCAGGGACTCCGTCCTCCAGCAGGGATCAATGCGTGCATTTCCATATCAAAGAAACAAGCTGACTGCAGAGGTCCCCCATGAAAGAAGATCTATGTGGAGAAGAAAGTGAAGTTATAAGTCCAGGCGAGCATTTAGAAATTAAGTACCAGCAGTTCAGACTTCATTTCTCTAATCCCCTCGTCATCTACGGACCCACCATTAAAGCCACCCACCCCCAAACTTAGCTCTCTCCCCTGTAAGAAATACACTTCAGTGTATTTGGCATAGTTAAAGTAAAACATGTCAGAAAACAGAGCTTTGTTCCACCCTTCACGTCCCAAAAGGCAAACGAGTGGCTTCCAAGGTCTGTAGGAGAACACCTGCCCTCTGTGCTCCGTGCCCATGGGAGGTGGGAACAGAGGATTCATTTCCTGAGCACAGAAACTGTCCACTGCTCCTCACCTCCACCCTGAGCTGAACCCACAAGCCCAGAGAATGACAAAGGTTGGGAGAGGAGAGGGACCAGCAGGTGCAGGGAACCCACCCCTGGAGGGCAGCTCTGACACCCTTCTCTCTGTGCCGAGGACCTGCAAACGTTCGGGTGCCAGAAGAGGGAGCCGTGCATGGCCTTCGAGGACAACCTGGTCCACCACCTGGCCTTCCCCTTTGGAAGTCACAGAAGTGCATTTCAGAATAACTGCAGTCAAGCTGCATGGGTGGGGCGTTCCCCCAGCCAGCTCCAGGAAGTTCCCTACCCAAAGCTATTTATTAGGCTGGAGCTGTGTAAATAATTAGTCTCCCACTTGCTCTATAACCTGGTAGGCTGAGAGCCCAGGCGTTGAGTCCAGGTGGGATCATCAAGCTGGGCCCCAGTGGCTCAGGCTTTAATTACTGTAGAAACAAGAGGCTTTATTTGTGTTACTAAAAAGGACAAAACAAGGGATGGCTGTCCTTTAGACAATGGGATGATGTCATCTGAGCCCCCTGCACCCCAGGCGACAAACCCAGCCCCAAGTTCTCCTTCCTGGGCCTCCGCACACACTCTGCGGGAGGTGGGCCTGCAGCTGCTCCGAGGCTCGGCCCTCCAACACAGAGAGTTGCTGCAAAGCCCCCTGCAGATGTTTCCTGAGCTGAGCCCAGGCTGACAGCAGAGACGTGGGCAGTGGCCCTGAACCCAGCCTTTACAGCCTCCCTCACAATGCCTGCCAGCCACAGGGAAGAGAAAAATGCCTAAATAGAACAAGGATCCCAAAGCTCCATTGTTCTAGTCAACACAAGACTTAGGGGTTGCAAAGAGGCACCGTCTATACGGACGGCAATAGATAACTCTATTCTGAAGATGACTCTGAGGACATCTTGAGAAAACAAAACATACGTCCTCTCCTCTGTCCATCACTTGCAATCCAACCTCCTGCCCTACCTTTTCTGGAAGCTTCTTTCAGTTACTCCAGTTTGCACAGAACTCCTCTTTCACATCTATAATAGCAACAATAGTCGTGATTGCTAGGTACTGGTACGGTCCTTGTTTTATGGGTAATGCTGGGAGGGTAATAGTTTCATACCAAAGCAGAGGGTCAGGGACGATTTGTTTTCACAAGTCCCTGACCCCCACCCCCACCCTGCCATCAATTTGCAGAAGGAAGGTGCCTAAAGTCACAAGCTGCTAGGAGGCAAAGCCTGAATCTGAGCACAGAAGCTCTGACTTCAGAGTCACTTGTTATCTTATTACCTTTCACTTAGGAGCTGCCATGGATTAATTGCTTCTTTCTTTTGTTTTCTTGATTCATCAAATACTTTGGAAGGACACTGTGTGAGAAATGGAGATGGATGCGTGACAACGTGAAACTGGACTCTTAGTCCTTCCATAAAGCGAGTGCACAGAACGTGTTCCCAAGTGAGAACGTGGTGAGGACAGCACAGACCCCTGTCACCCTCACGAGAGGCCTGTCACAGGCTTTCCGAAGGACCCAACGCTGAAACTGGGACATGGAAAGGAGGGTAAAACAGAAAGGGCTGTTGGCAGAGGCACATTTGGGCCACCGCCCGGCGGAGAGCATATTTGGTAGAGAGCAATTTTCTAGGTTGGTAACTGTGATGTAGGCAGGCGTGGAATCATGAGTGGTAAGGACGAAACTGGTGGATTATGGCCAGAAGATGCAGATTGCTTACACTGGGGTCTATCTGTTGACAGATGGGAACAAATGGAGATGCGTGAGCAAGACAATGAGGCCATGAGGCTGTGCTGTCGGGAGACCGGCGGGCAGCAAATGTAAGGTGGAAGGAAGGGAAGGAGCAGACGCCGCTGTGCGACTGTCACAGAGCAGGCAAGAGATGGGACGTGTTAGCAGGGTGAGATGGCAATGGGCAGGTGAGACAACTGACGGGGACGTGCAAGGGGACAGCGCCTGACCAGGGGCTGGAAGAATATTGTGCTATCAAGAGAGATAAAAGTTTTAAGGAGGATTTGGTTTACGTGGACTGTCCCAGGACAGTTTGAGCTTGGGACACATGTCAGTGTGTAAAGAGTAGAGCTGAGCATCTCAGACTAGTCTAGGAAAGATTTCAAGATCCCGAAAGACACTAAAGCATCGTTAGCACAGCCATGGCCATTATCCTGGGAGATGGAGATGAAAATGACACGAAACAGAAACTGCAGCA
Source organism: Arctocebus calabarensis (assembly GCA_963573935.1). NCBI lineage: Eukaryota > Metazoa > Chordata > Mammalia > Primates > Lorisidae > Arctocebus > Arctocebus calabarensis. Next base: position 41,602 of record CAUYON010099818.1, read on the forward strand.
ACTGTTTATCTGAAGGAAAATAATGCAAGCTCTAAGTTCCCTGAAGGTGTCACTTATCCCCGATTTATACTCAATGGCTCAGGTCACAGCTACAGTCAAGACATTTAATAATATCTGTGGAAGGAATGATGCCTTGTGGACTCACGACAGATGGGACACATGGTCTCTTTGGATCGCTGCAGAAGCTTTCAACTCTACCCTGGAAAACACACTAGTGGATAAATTAAGCTGATGTATTCTTGTCAGCCAAGAGTATCAAAGCCTTCAGAATGAGATGAGGGTCTCCCCTTATGGGGATGTCTTCAAAATTCAGAATTATGGAGGCTTCAAGGCTACACGGCCACAGAACTGAACCTCAAAGGCCTTGAGGTATGTTCCTCCTCTCAGCCCTTGAGAGTTCTCAGCTCTGAATTGTCAAGCTTTGGAAGTGCTGGGCTTTTACCTCCTGTCCTCACACCGTCTGTAAAACGGGGGCAGAGTTCTCAGCCTCAACCCTGCAATGCAACACCTTTTCAGACTCCGCAGAAGAATTTCAGGTGCTGTCCTAAACCTCAAAGTGATTATTAGATCACGTATTTAATATATATTTTTAAAAATTAGTTCTTTTTATCTCAGGACTCTTCTAAGAATTGCTCAACCTGGTTGACAGATTACAGAGGAAGGATTCTGAGTGAGGGCTCCAAATCAAAGAATTCTGTGTGTGTACTTGAGATGGGTCGGGGCTCCACGCTCGCGGAGAGAGCTCTCGGAGCTTAATTTCCATTCTAATTTTCAGGTCAGCCCTCTGTCATGTATTTGGGGCAACATGATGACAGTGCAGTGGTTTTTCTCCGGTGGTTCTGGGTAGATAGAGGGATAGTTGGGGAGATAAACAGGAGACAAACAGAGTGTTGCCACAGAGACCTGAGCTTGCTTCTTCTCATCTACAGAGACTCACCGCACACTGGGTCTTTTTATCTCCTGCTGGTCCGTATCAAAGACAGTGACGTGCTTATTTTTCTACTTCTCAAATTAAACTTCTGAAAGTGTAAAGTTAAATAAAAAAGGGTTTAATTCACTATTTCATCTTTTCACTCTCTTCTGTCCTCATCTATACATTCCCATTCCCTGGGTTAGAACATAACAAAACTGCCTCCCCCACAGCCCGGTCTGTGAGGGGAATTGTTGGCACGAGCTTTCTAAATCTTACCTAACAATCAGATTTAGATTGGTTTCATTGGTCTTATTTTTCAGACCCAAAGTGAGATCAAAAGCCTTAGCTAAAATCGCTCCGCAGCTGAAGATTTATGGTGGGGAATGAAACCCCCAGCTACCACTTCCTGGGCGCAGAGAGTCTCCCCTCATTCTCCTCAGCACCAGTATTCACGAGGTTAAGGCGGTACAGACAATAATAAGCATAATTTAAACTGAGTTAAAAGGTGCAAGTGGAAATTAGGATTATTTTGTTTTTTATAAAATGTAGAGGAAATTTCTAAAATGTATTTATCAGCATGCCCACGCCCTCACCTCTGCAAACTTCCCTGGCCCTCTCTGCTGGGTGCAGAGGCTCCACAGGCCAGTGGCAGGGAGCCAGCCTAGAATAACTCGCCCCCTCCCTGACCCCTCAGAATCTAACCAAGTTCACCAGTCCATAGACCCATGTTCAGGTTCAAGTCTTCTCTAAAAGACAAACATGTGCCTACCTGTCATGTCAAAACTAATAAAACCAAAGGTGAATTTGGACCCTGGGAAAGATTTTTTATAGATATTGACAGCGACGTTACAATGACATGATCAAGAATAATTGTTTCTATGGTTTCAACTGAAGACATGTTTTCATTTAGGACAACCATGCCTATGAATAAATGAAACCGAATCTGTTTTTCCACGAGGATGTTTGAAATTCTTTCAACTTGCATTTGGTGTTAGAGATGCAGGCTGAATCCACACTTGGGGATGAAGATCCCCAGAATCAAGTCACAGGGTTTTGTCTAAGCTAATAGCCAATTACGTTACCCTTGAGAAAGAGAGACTTGCATTTTCCTGCTGCCCTTCAGGGTTTTAGGATATAAGAAAGACACAGCATGGGTTAGTATAACCCAGAGCTATGGCGAAATCAGATGCTGGAGCTCTTCCAGCTTACACCAAGGAGCTGCTGACAGCATGAAAGAGTCTTACCTGACTTGAGTGATTCATAATTTACTTCCAGTCACTGTACACATGAACACATCCCACACCCACATGTAAGTAGCCAATTTAGGGAAGTGAGGTAGGGAGCAATCATTTTGCAGCCAATCTGCCAGAAAGAACAAAGCTCTTAGAAATAAGCAGCTTTTAGTAGCACAGAAGTTTCAGCCGTATAGGCCAGACGTTGCTCTAGGGCAGAGGCAAACCCTGCCATTTTCTTGGGATCCGAGGTGAGAGCAGTTTGCCACCTTAAGTGCATCTAGGACAGCGCCCTGGCAGAATGTGAAATGAGCCACCTGCCTGAATCTCTACCCCGACTGGAAACACAGTTACCTCCGCTTCTGAGGCCTGACTCCAGCTGGAAGGATCCACCTCTCACTCTTGAATTTTCAGAACACAACTATAAATACACACAGGTTTGGGAGGACTGTGGTTAAGTTCTTGAGAGCATCCTTTGTACATCTAAACTAAAGCACGAGAGTTAGAACCTAGTGGCACGTGTGCTAAGAAGCCCAAACGTGTTTCCCTTCTTTGTGTGTGGAACTTACACAGCTCTAATCACTAATCCAGCCACGCCAACACGACCGCACTATTTAGGGCTTGTGAACCTCGGGGTTCACTTCTCCGTCCTCAGGAGAAACTGATGGGGACCTGAGCCTCCTTTCCATGTCCTTATATTTGCTCTCTATTTATCCATCCATTGTGCTCACTTAGCAACATTGACTCAAACACTGCACACAGCTGGATGTGGAAACAGTGACTTGAACTTGAAGTGACATCCTCCATATCCTTTACCGCACAATGGCCCCGACAGAGGACAAGCTGAGCAAGCACATTCCCACTTTAGAAACCAGGATGCAAGGCCCTGGCGGAAACAAAAGTTCCAGCAATGACCGTTTGTCTAAAAATGAGAGACAGGGCCGCCAAACACATCTTTTCACTCTTAGGCTAATCTCTGAGCTACTACTCCAAACTGCCTCACCAAGACAACATCCTGCGCTTTTTTTTTTTAATAAATTATAGCTGTGTGCATTAATGTAATCATGGGGTACAATATGCTGGTTTTATACACAGTTTGAAATATTTTCATCAAACTGGTTAACATAGCCTTCATGGCATTTTCTTAGTTATTGTGTTAAAGACATTTATATTCTACATTTAGTAAGGGTACAGGTGAAACTTACTAAATATCCTGCACTTAAAAAAAATAATTATTCTTTATAGAATACCTTCTGAAGAAAAATACCCATTTTGATCTTTACCAAAACCTGCAAATTTCTGTAAGCATCGAGCTCATCCAGCATAACCAGAAAGAAAGTGAAGATTTGAGGATGCTGTGTTCTGCTTAGTGCAAATTCTATCGGCTCTGAGCTTAACTGAGTCCTCCCAGTCAAATAGAAGACCAGCAACTATTTAGTCCCTGCTGTGTAACAGGCAGCCACCTGCGCCATGTCCATAACATATATCGTTCTGAAAATACCTACAATAACCCATTTCAGAAGGTATGGAAACAAATATGGCTCAGCAGAGTGAAATCCATAATACAGTCACACAGCTCCCATGTGACGGGAGTGAAACAAACACAGGGACGTGTGACTGTGAAGTCCAGTACTTCCCACAGTCCACAGGGAGAGTCCGTAATTCCTGCTTATCACCTCAGCCCCAGGTAATATTGTGATTCAACTGATCTCTATCTTTCAAGGGACAGTGACCCTAGAGAATCACCTATCTTCTGAAAGGGGAGTCTTAGGAAGTGAAATGTAGGAACAAGCACACATTTGAATAATATATCAACGTATATCAACAATATATTCAATGTATTTGAATAATATAATCAAATAAGTTGGAACACAGACGCCAGAAACACGGCCCTATGGACAGAGGGCGTCCAGCTAGCAGGCAGCGGTTATTCTTGAAGCATCACACAGCCTCGTCACTGAAAAGTCTTCTTCAGCAAAATCATACTGGCCAGTTATATTTTTAAGAGTTCAGTGCTTGAGTCTGGACGTGTCCTACCTACTATATCAGTCTGGAGGACTGGGCTCTGCTGCAGTCGAACGCTTAAGCTTTCGAGCTGCTTAAGCTCGAAATCTCAGTGGTATAACAATAACAAAGTTTTATTTTTCATGAATGCGGAGTCTGCTGCAGGCCCAACAGCCCTCCAGACAAGCTTCTCTGTGAGGCTCCAGCCCATTTCTCCAGTTTTCTCCTACACCCACACCTGGCCCCAGGTTTCCACAGCAAAACAAGAGAAAACCACACATTCGGGTCCTGTCCCTTCAATGCTGCAACCGAGGGCTGGGCAAGGTGGCTCGTGGACTCCCAGCTCTTTAAGTCATCTGTGAATCACCTGAGCTCAGGAATCGAGACCAGCCTGAGCAAGAGCAAGACTCCAGCCCTACTAAAAAAAAACAAAATAGAAAATCTAGCCACGCCTTGTGGTGGGCGCCTATATTCCCAGCTACTGGGGAGGCTGAGGCGAGAGGATTGCTTGAGTCCAGGAGTTTGAGGTTGCTGTGAGCTGTGATGACACCATAGCCCTCTACCCAGGGCAACGGAGTGAGACTCTGCCTCCAAGAAAACCCCAAAATGCTACGGCCGAGAAGTGATGCAGCCACTCTAGTCCCAGCACGGGGCAGAGTTGGTACCACGAGTCACCTGGCACAAGGAAGCCGGGCAGTGTGAGGTGTTTGGGAAGCTGGAAGTGCCCCTGCCGTGCTGCTTTTCAAGGACACTGACCTCCGTCCTTAGCTCATCACGAGACTGGGCAGTTTAGGTTTCCTTCCATAGACACTCTTTGCCTTTCCCTATCCTACTTGGTGCCACAGGAGGCAGAACCAGACACACTATCGGGGTGTCCAGCCTGGTCCATGCATACTTTCTGATAAGCAAAACAGGTCTCTAATAATCTGCAGGGGCCACCCCTGTAATATCAAGTGCACACCTGCCCTTTCACTTCTTGTGACTTGATGTTATCTTCCTGCAGGAGCCCCTGGGGAAGCGGAGGGTGAGGTTGGGATGATGATGCGGTCACCATGAAACAAAGGTTCTACCATTTCCCACTTCAACTTTCTGGAACCCATTCACGTCCCTTCTCCTTTCAGGAACCCCAATGGTTAACTCTTACGGAGCTGAGGGTGTCACGCCCTTGCTGGTGATTTCCCCACACTTGTAAGTCATCTGTCCATTAATCTCTTCTCAGATTACCCAACTGAAATGTTCCTTCCATTTCCTGCTGGGATCCTGACTGACACATGGGAACTCGGAGAAAGGACTGCATGACTAACCCCTGAGAAGAGCTGTGATCCTCTGTCGCTTGAACTGTAAATTCTTTAACCTTATAATAACATCATCAATTGCTATCCTCTCCCCACTTCTATCTTTCCTCAATAGTGTCAAAAAAGATAGTTATTCCTTTCTGGCTTTTGGTTGCTTATTATTTTTTTTCAGATAATTTGTGTCCTTAGAATCCTCTAGTGGCTTCTCATTACCATATAAAAACACCCCAAATCCTTGGCCCAGATCTCAATACAGTCCGACGATTAGCCAAGTTGCGGTTCACTCCAGGTACGCTCCTCCCATTACTCCAGACCCCTGGTTGCAAACCATAGCTCATGGGCCAGTGTCACTTTTATAAGTGAACTCTTACTGAAACACAGCCTCCCTTATTCAGGTACACCGGGCCTGTGCCCGCTCTCACGCTGCAACGGCAGGGTCGAACAGGTGAGACAGATACTATATACGGCCTGCAGGGCGAAGACTATTGGCCCTTCACAGGGGAAGTCGACTGCTCCGTCTCTACACCACAGTATTACCAGACACATCCACACACCACATTGCTTCAGGCCCAGACTGAGGATGCCTTTGGCACGGATGCCACCCATAAAAAATTAGACTGAGCTATAGTCTCCGAGCTCACCCCCTTCCAGCAAACATTCCCAGCTAGGAATTCCCAGCAGCTAACCTGCAACTCTACTTCCTATTTCCTGTGTTACATGTTGTAACAGATTTAGTTGTTCTTTTGTCTATTTCTCCTTATTAGACTTGAAAGGAACTTGACGAGAATTTCATTTTGTGTACCTTTACGTCTCCTTGGAAAGCCGCACATTGTCCAGCACGCTGTAAGTGCTGGGTAACGTGTGCTCCCGCACGAGTGTGTCCACCAATAGGAAGACCGGCTGTTCTGGAGAGGCCTGAATAGGCCGACATCATTTGAGGAACCTGGAATCTAAAAGAGAGGAGATGAAAGGTGACGATTTTACCGCTCCATGTACAGCAAAGAGAAGACAACAGAAAATTACATTTACCTGGAAGGGAAAATAAATTATGATGATGTCTAGAAATGCCACCAAGACAGTGCGGAGTCATAGAGGTGGAATTAATCAGTGAGACTGCAGGAAGTGCACAGTGGGTTGTCCGGCGTATTTTAGTACACACACATTCTTGTCATCAGCTCCATCAGCAATAGCAAAACATATTTGTCTTCCATTAATATATTTTATATTTCTTATGGTATATTTTTCAGATCTGTGTCTTCTTTTAAATCCCGGAACAGTCTTATAGCGCACAGACAGTCCTGTTTTAAAATTCGGATATAAAAAGACCACGAAAATAATCCATCAGTCATGTACACTCTATCTAGCAAAGAAAACAAAAAGAAAATGGGCACTGGCCATAATTGGAATCGCTTATCCATTCCCTTTTTAAAGTATTTGTGGCAGTGAATAGCATTCAACTTCTGAATTTCTGGACAAATCGAATATTGGAGGAAAAATTGCCAATATATCTTCTTCTTCCTTTCAACCACTACAGCTGAAACTAAGGGCAAAACCTGAGGGGAAAACCGATACATTCACTAAGACAGGTACAGATTATTATTAATACAGGTCTCCTTCTGACTTGAGTTTGTTTTTAAGATTCTTTATTTTTCCCCATTTGCAAAAATGTTTTCTTCTCTTTTATCCCTAACGACTATATCCAGGGTGAAAGAATAGACACTGTGGGTTGTATAACTAGGTAAAACTTAGACCTATTAACTGGTTTCCATTCTCTCTGTAATACCCATTAACTTTCTCCTGCCCCGGTTGTCTTTATTGCCATCCTACCAGTACTAATAACTTTGTTTATACTCTCCACTCTGGAGAACCATTGATTCAGCTAAAAACCAAGAGTCAAACGTAACCCATTGAGTTTAGAAATCTATCCTTAAAACCCTCCTTAGTGGCTAAAGTCTTAAAAAGTAAGATTTTTAAACATATAAACCAAGATTTTGAGAGAGGGGGAGAAAAAGGGAAATCATACATTCTGATCTAAAAACATTCTTTATGCCCCAAAGCAGACACAAGTCTGATTGTAGGTAGAAAGACAGAAAGCATAGAAATTGAGATAAGAATTTCAATCCTTGTCAGGCTGCAGAAAGGACTCCCACTCATTGAAACAATTCCCAGGGAGAGACTAAGGGAGCAGAGAATCCCCAGGAGAAACTATAAATTCATCTATCATGGATATTGTAGGAAGGGTCCCAGGGCCTAAGAAATGGTTACCTAGTTCCCCCATACAGCCCTGGGAGATGCGAGGCTCAGGAAGTAGCCCGTTACTGGTGTCCAGCTCTGAGTGTTGGACAGTGGACCAAAGGACAACCTCCTATATCCTGCACTGCAGTGGGTACAGAGGCATTTAGTGACTTTCATCCAGAATAGAAGTGGCATCAGAGTCACTGGAGGCTCTGGAGAGGCCATATCTCAGAAGTAAAATGAGTTCGGGGTCAACTATAAGGATATATATACCCTGGGAGGCAGGGTGAGAGGGGTGAGGTGTAGGGAACTCAGACAGGGCACAGCAGACAGAAGAGCCACCCACAAACCAGTGGACTTTGCGAACCTGAGCAGAACCAGCCTGTAACATCCATCAACAGACACTTAAAGACACACGTGCACAAGCCAGGCGCAGTGGCTCACACCTGTAATCCCAGCACTCTGGGAGGCGGAGGAAGGAAGACCCCTTGAGCTAATGAGCTCAAGATCAGCCTGAGCAAGAGTAAGACCCCCATCTCTAATAAAAACAGAAAAATTAGCTGGGTGTTGTAGAGACACATGTAGTGCCAGCTAGTTGGGAGGCTGAGGCAAGAGGATTGCTTGAACCCAGGAGTCTGAGGTTTCTGTGAGCTGGGCTGAGGCCATGGCACTCTAGCCTGGACAACAGAGTGAGACTCTGGCCTCCCTGGAAAAAAGACACTTGTCCCCAAGGTCAAAACAACTCACCCACCCCCCAAGCTAGATTACTCCACAAGGAAGAAATAGGAAGAAGAGGTTAGAGGCCAAAAAGAGTTTAAATACAAACAGGACTGAGTTATGTGAAACCAGTACAGACTGACAGTGCTGTCATCAAGCTCAGTTATACTCAGAATTAAAGAGATTTTCATTTGCACCCTGAATGGGTGGCTCTGAAAACTGTGCCATCTGTAATTGCTTATAGGGTCCTGGTAAATACAGAAAGAGACAAGGGACAGCCAATATGTCATCAAACATAAAGATGTTGCTCCTGGCATTTGCATGGGACAGAGTGCTTCCCGTGTATTAACCCATTTAATCCTCATGACAACCGTAAAGGACGGGTAATGTTATTCTCCCTTCCCCAAGTCAGGAAAAGAGGTATTGGACAACTTGGCCCAGGCTGGGGTTAGATGAGGGATTGGAACACAGACCAGGGCTCCTGAGGCTGCTGACTCAACTTCCGCTCACACTGTCTTGCACCTGAATAGCAATGGTGGTAACACTGGGACTTCTGCCAGCTCTGTACACCAGAAACCCTGGAATCTCTGCCTCCCGTCTCTAGACGCTACTCTACAATTTGGGGCTTGTATTCTCTTGACTCAGCTTTGATTTTCCTGATTTTTAGGCCCCGATTTTTCCCCAGCAGAGCCTTCTCCTTCGTGCCTGAGCTTCACCACCTGAGCAGGAGTCTTTGACGCCTTGCACTGCGGAGGGCACACCAGGCCCCAAACTCAACTCCCGGGCGCCTCTGTCTACCCTCCCAACTGCTCCAGCTGGTCCACCAGTTCTCACAGAAGAACCGTGGTCCCCAGCCAGTGACCAAAACTTTATTGACCCAAGCCTAGGCAGGCAAGAGGCAAGACTAAGCATTTTACTAACAGATAATGAGTCACCGCGTTTTCTTGAGAAAGACCCAAATATCTAAACAACTGTGATACAACAAGCTTGAACAGGGACCATATTTATTTCCTATGATTCCAGAGGTCAGGTTAATTGTATATACATGGGAGGGGGGAGAAAAAGGAAAATACATGAGTTCAAAGGAAGAAAAAAGATTCTTTAAACTGGAATTGGGCAATAAAATAGTAACTGCTTGGAGGGGTTGTGAGGTCCATGTATAAAAGGCATTCACCAAGGTCTAACTGTCTCCCAGGCCAAGGGGCTATAGGCTGGGGAGGGAACAAACCACAGGACCTCTATAATCCCTAATTAAATATTGTCCTGGATAGGACATTTGCCAATTTTTTTCTGTGAAGGGCCAAACTGTAAATATTTTAGACTTTGTGGGTCTGTTAGCGACTCATGTCTGCCAGGATGGCTGGAAAGCATGAGAGATCGTAAATAAGCAAGTGGGTATGGCTGTGTTCCGATAAATCTTCAGTAACGCACTGCTTACTGACAGGTAAATGTCCTGAGAAACACGTCTTCAGGTCATGTGGGGTGACTCTGTCACTGAGGGAGGGCCCAGGGCGCATGCCCCCTGCGCACCTGCCTGTGTGCCCAGCCGCGCCCCTGCCGGCAGGCTCTGCGCTGAACCCCGCGAGCAACAGTAACCCAGCGCCAGCATGGCCGCATCTAACCCCGTCTAAGCGTAGAAGAGGTGCAGGGACCGCACAGCGTTACAGTCTAACAGGACCGCCGTAACACGTGTGCTCTGTCCTTGACTCAAATGTCACGGGGCAGAGGGTGGCTAGACTGACACGAGAAAGCGGCTGTACTTCGCTCTTCGTTCTTCCAAGTCCCCCAGAGGACAAATAATTTTGTCCTAGATAATTTGGCATCATCGTTAAGGAACTATGTGAAATACTGGTGTAAAATCTGAAGTTCCAGGTACGACTGGAGACGGTGAGAGCCGACTGACCCTCATCAGGTCCTGGGCAGCCAGAGTCCAATGCCATGGGACCTAAGGGCCTCCAGAGATCCAGAGCCTGGGGAATCAAAAACATTGGGTACCAATGTCATTCTCCAATGTGGACTTTACCTCACAGAGGAGGAAGTTGAAGCCAACAGAGAAAAGTGACTACTGAGGGGCAGACCTAAGCCTTAAAACCGTGCCACCAATGGGCTTTTTGTTGTTGTTGTTGCAGTTTGGCTGGGGTCAGGTTCGAACTCATCACCCTCGGTATACGGACCGGTGCCCTACTCACTGAGCCACAGGCGCCGCCCTCCATGTGTTTTATTAATGCCTTCTCAAGGTGACTGAGGATGCTTAACCCACACGTTTGAGGAGCATCCCTGAAAGATGTCATAGCTGTGGGATCAGGTAGGTAGGACACAGCTTGACCCAAGGTGAACAGATCATAGCACCCACAGAATCCCTGACAGAGTCTCTGCACAGACAAAATTTGGGAGGACACCCCCAAAACGTTTTGGAAAACGAGTAAGCATTGATTAACTCCTAACCAAAAATATCTCTAGCCTAAATAAAGCACGAGCAATTTTGAGTGTTATTTATACTTTTGGGATATAGAAAACGAAGTGGCTGGCAGGGACTATTTCCTTACCTCTGACATAGAGCTGGTCCTCCATACTTCACCACCTCGGAGCTACTTAATGCCTCACCTTAATTTGTAAGAAATTCCAAAAGTTGAGCTAAGACATCTATTCCAAATTTTTGAGCATTTCAAACAGCCTTGGCGGCCCCATCTGAAACTCCTTCTTCACAGACAGCTGACTTAAGATACACTAGAGATGGGGGCAAAGCTGTGAGTTCTTGACTCCAAGATTGTTATCTTAGGGCTTTTAAACCAAAGATCCTCAGCAGGTGTATTCAAGGGCCGGGAGATGGCAGTTGTCTTCCCAGAACCGCCAGCAACAGCACTCTGTCTGTAGTAAATCAAAAACAGTTAGCACAAGAAGAGGTGCACCTTGGAAGGGTCAGGTGAAACCTACTAAATGCAGAACACAAACGTTTTCACACAATAAACGAGAAAATCCCATGAAGATTATGTCGAACAAGTGGATGAAAATATTTCAGATTGTATATGAAGCCCGCACACTGTACCCCATGATTGAACTAATGTACACAGCTATGATTCAATAAAAAAAAAAAAAAAACCAGTACAGACAGAGTCTGCATCCTATTAGCACCAAGTGCAGGCAGTTCTAAACAATGTCAGTGCTAAAATACTCCTTCCTCACAGGATGAAAGGTTCCCACCACCTCGCCTTCACGCCCTCTGCCCATGGGGACGGCACTGGACCTCGGCACCAGGGAGAGGTTTAACTTTAGCCAAATCAGTGCTGAGACCCATTTTAAGACTCCAGGCAGAGATGGCACTGCTCTCTTTCCCCACCAGACTACCGACAATGCAGACTCAGCTGCATAGTTTTAACTAAAGAGAACCACATATGATGACCCTCTCAGTCTAGGAGAAACTGAGATTCAGAGATGGGAAATAACTGTAAAAAATTATGCAGCTGGCTGGTAAGGAGTTGATGTCACTGGAGCCTTGGCATCCAGGGCCCCAGCTCCCCACTCTGCTCCACCCCTGGTTTACCATGACAAGCAGAGTCTCCTAAAATAACCAAAGTTAAATGTGGAAGGAAAGGGAGATCTTTCAAGGAAACCTGGACTATAAGCCTTTTCTGCAGCTGTTATTTTTTTTTCTTTTTTATTAAATCATAGCTGTGTACACGAATGCAATCATGGGGTACAATGTGCTGTTTTTATATACACTTTGAAATATTTTCATCAAACTGGTGAACACAGCCTTCACAGCATTTTCTTAGTTATTGTGTTAAGACATGTATATTCTACTTAGTAAATTTCACCTGTACCCTGTTCTTTTCAATCATATCTCACTCAGTCGGGTCACGATGACATGGGTTCGTCCACATTCAAATGACATATAATTTGCTCATTTCCTGCTCCCCGTGGTGGGCCCGTTTTCATTCTATGGTTGACTTATTTGGCCTTCTAATTTTTAGGGACTTTCTCAATGTATTACACTTCCTGTTTCATTCAGTCTCTCACCTTGTCCACAGTGACCACACATGTCACAGCCTGAGAAATGGAAGTTCAAGAAAAATTAATTTGGTCCATGTCGACGACACAGGTGCGGGCAAAGGAACTCCACGCACAGCCAAGGCTCAGAGCTTCCCACCCTCTTCTGGGGGTCATGCTAAGCCTTTTAGCCTCTAATGAAATCAAAGTCATTCTGTTTTCCATTTCTTTTCTACACATTCTGAAACAAGCTCCACGGATGTCTCATATTCATTTATCAAAATCTATGTTAAGGTCCTATCCAAAAAATCACGGTTACATTCCATTGTGTTTCAGAAGTCCTTGTTATGGGTCCACTTTGCCTCTGAAGCTTTGCTTCAAGCCCAGTCTCAGCCCTGGGACCAGAAGGCAGAGACGAGGATTGTTACTTGGACAGGCCAGTGCCGATGCGGTGTGCGTAGCCTAAAGCTAAGCCCGAGTCCAGCCCACAGACATGATGGTTACCCAGATTGCTCACGAAGTCCCCACCCCATCCTGAAGTTTCCACCCACCCCTTCCCTCGCCCGACAACCAGTGTTCCGGCAATTAGCTAGTTCAAAGCCCCCTCGCCTCATGGACACATTTTATCAGCGAACCCAAGAAGAAGAGGCTATCTTCAGCACCGGGAATCCAAGCACATCTGGGTTTCATCCCAAGCTGTCCATCACGCTAACTTATTAATAACAGAGGAGGATGACCAAAAAACTGGATAAAAGGTTATCAACTCCTCTCCTCCCTAACTTCTTTCCAATCGTCTGATTGATGCCAGATTGCCTGGCAAGGGGTAGGAGGGCTATTTTTAGTTGGCTCTGTATCTGAGGGACTTTTATTTCTGCTTGTGAACCTTTATAAATATTTAAGAGGGAGGGAAAATATGAATGGGGGAACATGTGGTCTCACCGGTATCCATCAAAGCTGTCTGTGGAACTTACAGATATGTGTGTGTGTATCTGGAGTTGCAGGGCTGAGTGTGTATGAGTAAAAGAAAACCCCCAAAGCCTTGGAGAGAACTTCAAAGTCGAGAGGAAACCACGGCTCTGAAGGTACGTGCTCTGCCATCTAGGCACACTGCCCTCCCTGCCACCCCCTGAGTTTCCCTGTCACAGACCAAGTGTGCAGAACTTCTCCCTCCTGAAAAAGGCAAAATGCTGAAGGGGAACAGAGTTCCAGGAGTTGGGTTCGAGTCTCTGGTCTTCCCATGACTACAAATAAACAGGGCATTGGGCCCACTGGGTCTCGAAACCCATGTGCACAAGGAAGGTAGCCCTACGCTCCAAATCTGAATTGAACTCACAAAGAATCCATCTTCATTCTTATGATCTTCATCCAAATTTCCACCTCTGTTTCAGAAGAATCTGAAAAGTCTTGCCTCTTGTTTTCTTGTATGGCACATTAAAAAGTCAATTTAACAAGCATTTCCTGAGTGTCTGCTACCCAAAATACCCAGCCCTGGTATGTGGCAGAAAGAAGGCTCCAGGGAGGATGGTGTTCTCCGGCAGGAGAGCAGGCGAGGAAGACCCTCTTAGGTTTCCTCCGGCGCAGTCTCAAAGGGTAGCAGAGCCCTGAGGAGGAGAGAGCCCATCATATTTCCTCCTTCAGAAAGAGCTCTGGTGCATCCAAGTTTTAATCAAAGATTTCACCCACCCTACCTGTCAGTCTCAACGGAACTACTGATTACACGTCCTGCAGAGCCAGGAAGCGGGAGGCCAGCACACACCATTCAGGGTGCACTCCGTGCAGTGACGGAGCAGCCATCAAGCTGAGGAGCACGGATGCAGCATCAAGGCAGCAGCAGCCACAGCTCTTGCTGCTGTGGAATCCAAGGCCCAGGGAGGAATTACAGAGGCTGAAGAGCATCATTACAAACTTGGTAGGCGAGTATGGGAGCCCACGGGAGGGTTCCGTCCGTCCATGCAGCATCCCCTGTGCTGATCTCAGCAGGTGCCTGTGAGAGGCCACAGGCACGTCTTTAAAAGGCTTATAAGTATCTCAAACGAGCCCAGGAATTCCTCCTGACCTAGCCTTCTGCCTCTGTACCCCTCAGCCTCCTGAAGCTCCCTGCTTTCACACGTTCCACGTGGGTGTGATCATTCTCTTAGGAGGGCAGTTCGAGCACCTCTCTTCAACCCAGGTGAGGGCTGGCAGAACCCCTACTGTGTCCCTTCCCCAGCCACACCAGTCCCAGCTGGTGGGACAGAACCTGCCCCCCAGCCCTCCCAGCCCTCAGGCACCCATGGGAGCAGGCAGCGTGGGATGGAGGGCACACAGCGCTGAAGGGGAATGTGAGTGGGCCTTGAGGTAGGGAGGGATGGTGTGAGCGCTCAGAGGTGCCGAGAGCCCTCGGAAACCACCACAGCTCTCTACAGGGCTCTGCTCATGTGGGCAGGGTGCCAACCATCTCTGCCACTAAGAGCCACAGGGAGACACAAAAGAGAGAGGCTAACTTACTAGGATGTTTCACAGCAGGACAGGACAGTCATCCCCAGGGCCCCTTGCCAGCTGCCTCTTCATTCCTCACTCACACGTGAACACTCAATGACAGGGGTCCCTGAGAGACTCTGGGCTCCCTGCCGTGGACACTTCCGTGATTCCCCCCACAGCTTCCACGCCTTCCCCCCCCCAAAATTCCTAAGTTCCGTCACAATTGCTTGTACAGCATCTTCCCTGAAAGTTCTTCCCCCACCACCTGCCCCGAGAACAGGTGATTTCTCAGCAAGTGGCACCTGGGAGGATGGCTTCCTTCCTCCAGCTGGTCCTTCCTGAGCCCCTGCCACCTGCTGGCCCTGAGAGGGGCTCTGGCAGAGCTCGTGCCTTTCATCCTGGATGGTGTGTGCCAGTCCTCTGCCTCACGCACATGGGGCACTCGGGGGGCCCTGTCCGTTGACGGTGTGCTATGAGTTACTTTTTGAAGGCGTTGATGGACATGAATTGGCAGAGAGAAGACCTGAACTGAAATCGGGGGATGAGACTCTGGGAACAAGATGGAGCTAAATTTGACTAAATGGGGCTCTTGCAACACCATAATTCCATTCCAGAGTGGACGTCTCCACTTCAGGACAGCTAAGCTCTGGTTTCTAAGTTTCCCTAAGGGATCCCGGACAGGGGTATAATCTATTCCAGGCCCAGTCCTCTTTCCCCTTTTGGCCTCTGATTCTCAGCATTGCAGAAATATTACTCCCAGAAATAAACTGACCTTTTGAAAAGTAACTGAAATTGTGCATTCCAGATAAGGACAATGAACTCGATGTTTAAAAAAGTATAAGCCTCTGTGCCAGCATAATGAACGCGTTGGCTACTGCTGTGTTCTCTCGAGTTTTGGATAAACATAAAAATGTGATTCCCAAACATTTGTTTTAATAAAACCATTTTGCAGGGTTTTTTTATTCCTACCTTAGCCAAACATGCCTGGAGGTCCAGCGGGGTGGTGAAACCCCAATGTGTATCTTACTTTAACTATGACTGAGGTCGTGACATCCTTGTTTCAGACCGGTGACCACCTCCAATGACTCATGTCACCCAAGACAGATTTGGAGGTGAGTGCGTGTGACACACGTTTAATTTCCATGAAGATAAAGGTAGAAGCAAACGCACCGAGGTCTTTGAGCTGGTTTATATGTTCACCACTGATAAGGACAACAATGGATATTAGCACAGCACCTGAGCATCTGACGGTGAACTAAATCTGCTTTCTGCTGCCACATGTGACCCTTCCAGCAAAGTAGGAAAGCGCTTTATTATCACTATCATCGTCTGCGTCTGATGGCTGCAGAAACTCACGCTTGGGAACATTATATGATTTGCCAAAGGACGGATGTAAAACAGGTTTTGGAAGTTACCTGGTGTGGCACAGAGAATCCCAGCAAAACTTGGTTCACTTTTTCTCTCCTCTGCTTACAAGCTTTGTGGCGTCTGACCATAACAGCCATCAGAACACACTTGTTCTAGAACTCACCGAGTGCCCGTCAGCATTCTAAGCATCGCCATACCTCCTACTATTTAATCTTCATAAAAGCCTATAAAGTAAATTCCATCCTTATCTCCTCTGACAGCTGAGGAAACTGAAGCACAAAGGGTTGAGAAACTTGCCTGGAATCTTCTGACTGCTCAGTGGAAGAAAAACAGGACTTGAACCCAAGAAATTGGACGCCAGTCCCGAAGCGTCTAACCACCAGGAAACCCTATTTTCCTGCCAAGCCAGTTTGCCTTTCTCAGCCTCAGTCTTCTCATTTGTAAAAGAGAAATAATGGTACATGTTTTGCAGATTATTATGAAAAATAAAAATAATGTCTATCAACTACCTAGTAACATCACAAAGTTTTAATAATAGTATTAGGTCCAATAGTAATCACCAGAGTTGGCTTAAAGTTTGTGGATTTTTTTTTTTCCTGAAACCGTAAAGGGCCCCTGATGGAGGCGTGAATGAAACCTAAGAATTACGATCTCGTAAAGAAACTCAAGTTCTTGCCCTCACTCAAACTGCTCCTTCATCTCCCACCTTCCCTTCAGGGACCCATTCTTGTTCCCTTCCCACATGTTCCCCAACCCCTCACCACCCGATTTCTGGTCTCACTGCTGAGGGAAACTGCTTCCTTAAAAGTGACTAACAGGCTCCAGGTACCTCGCCCCTCTGGACCTCGTCCAGCACACTCTCCACAAGCTCCCTCTCCCCGCCCAGAGTGACCATTCCCAGCTTCACCCCCACTTTCTGTCTCCATGACCGCTCACCACTGGCCACCCTCCCAATTATTCTAACTTTTTTATCAGCCCACTTTGTTGAAGCTTTGATCTTAATCTTTCCATCACTTGTGCTAATTGTACACAATCTTGGTTCATTCATTCATCAAATAGTATTACTAAGGGCCCATTAATGCCAAGACTGCTTCCAACAATATGGGTAACTGATTACCTGAAAACCTCCCAAGTACAATCTCTAGAGACATCCCACAGCTATAAAGGAAGTAGTTTAAGTAAGGGAAGGAACCCTACCAAGAGGCAGTGTGAAGGGTGTTCAGTAACCAAGTGTGTCTTCTCCAGCAAAATCTGAGCCTACATCTCTGACCTCGACCGCACAGCCTGAAGCCCACATGCCCAGCAAAGAGCTAAAGGTATTCCTCCAAAACCTCCCCACAGAGCAAAGAGCTAAAGGTATTCCTCCAAAACCTTTCCCCACATTTCTTTCCAGCCTAAACAAATGGACTCATGGTCCTGTCATCTTTCCCAGATACTAATGTGTCTATAGGATTAATTCCTATTAATTCTCTCCCTTTCCTAAGTCTATGTGGCTGGGCTTCTGTCCGGGTTATCTGGTCCATTCTTTACACCCTCTGCTGATAGCAAAGTCCTTCTTCAATAATCAAGATCCCTACACTACCATGTTCTCACCAAACCCTTCTCTGGGGTCTTCTGTGCCAAGGCAGAGTTACTGCCATGAGGCTACCACGTCAGGTGGAGACACAGAACTTGCCTAGAGGTATCAGTGGTCCCCATAAGCCTATTGCTTCAGCTCCACCCCCCGTACCTTCAGCCTGAATGGTATTGATACCAGCAAGTTTGGCAACTTTGCAAGACAGTCAGCTACGCCTCTTACTCTGTCCCTGGAGGGACTGTTTCTTACACTTAGGGAGACATTGTGAACCTGAAGTTAAACTCAACCGACTACTGGGATGCGGGTATTTCTGGGCACGTTCCATCTCATGGGAACTGCGCCCAAAGTTTATTTACATGAGGATCTGCCGAGCATCTTGGGAGAAAACGCGTCTCAAGAGAACAGTTAGGCAGAGAACACAGGCCAGGAAGGAGCACCTCTTGATGTAATTGATTTAACATAATGTCAACCTCGTGGGAATCCCTGCCCGCCTAGAACCCCGCAGACACCTGCGCGTAAGCTCTGTGGAAACCGTGCATCAGTTACGGAGCTGAAATGAAGAAAAGTCAGTTAAAGGCTCTGGATGCCGTGAGGATTGCCAGACTGAATTCTGAGCTGCCACTGTGTATATTTAAGAGTGGCAGCCCAGGCCTGGGGTCAGGCAGAGGATTGATTGGGACAGAAGCCACTCAACCCAGGGCCCCCGAGTCCATGGGATGGAAAGCATGCCTTCAAACAAGGCCCTCACAGAACAGGAAAAGAAGGACAGTCAGGGAGACATGAGAGGGACGAGGATCCGGATAGAAGCAACAGGCGTAAGAGTGACATTTCGGGACATAGAATTGGTACATTATCGCAGCTGCACGGAGTTTACACCTCCTCCTCTTTCACCCAGCAAATCTCACTAAGATTTATCAGCCTCACATTCGCACAGCGCTTCCTGTCCCCTGACCCCACAAGGCAGGTTGTGAGTGAGAAGTCATGGCAACGAGCTTTGGAGGACGAGGTCACGCTGTGATGACCTGGTGTAACCCCGAGACACATCAGCAACCACCCCTCTCAATGCAGCATGTTGCTGCTGCTAAGGATGCTCGGTTTCAGCTAACTCTCCTCGTCTGCCCCGCACGCCGCCCTCTCCTTTCTTCATTTCTATGCCCTGGTCACAGGTGTGTTTTTCAAAGTCCTTCTCTCCTACCTCTTTGTAAGAAGTACGATATGAGGTGCTTATTCTCACATCTCCTAAGATGACTTGAAAAAACTTAGGCATGAGCTTTGGAAAATCAGTATTGCGAGCAGAGCGCGAGAGCTACTGTGATGGCCTGCTTTAAATACCGAATAGATGCAAGGAGTACTCGAGACCGGGAGGAAGGGGGAGCCAGAGCACAGGTGATGCTTGATGTGTAATTTCTCCCCTTTAGCAAGAGGAAATTGATCACATATTGAATTGTAACCACTGGATACTGACAGAATAGCTTGCTGCGTAGAAACGCGGGATAAATAACAGATGGAGTCGCATCGTGGCTTCTGGTTACAACTCCAGAGAATGAATGGACCCTGCACGTCTAAGCACCCTGGACAGTTCCCGTGCTCTCCGTAGCTCTCCCCCGCCTCTTCCCATGGGTGGTATTATCGCTATACAAGTTTTAAAATCAAGCGTCAGAAAGTATCTTAACTGTCACCGAGCACAAACTCCTTTTTTGAGATGTGAAGAAACTAGAACGTAGCGATAAATTATTTTGTCTAAGGCCACTATCTAGTGCAGGGCAAAAAAGATTTTCAGGCCTTCCAAGCCCGATTCTGAAAAACTTCTCTATAACATATGAAGGTTTCCTAACTTCCTCTAAATGATTACTTTACAAATAAGAAAATCCAAGAAAGCTTTGAAACTTTATAAACATATTTAGTTGCCAAAGTTAAGTTTAAGATCTTTCTTGCTCATCTCTAGCCTCTGAAAGTATGCTTTGGAAGAGCCATGGACAGAGCCATGTTCTCCATGATTAGATGAGGTTAAACTCTTTATCTGTCTTATTTATTTATAGCACTGTTTATCTGTTTCATGCCTGTGTTGGGATAAAAACACGTCAGAAAAATCAGTGTCTCTAAGGAGCACGCCCCTCATACAGGAACCGCTAAGAGATCACATTCTCTTTAAGGCAGTAGCTCAGATGTACATAAATATAGTTGGTTTGAGAGGCTCCAACATGATATTACATTTTGAATGGTAATTGCGCCTTGATTGCCAGCACACATTTCATCAGTGACCTCATTTAAAAATCACTAAGGCTTTTTGTTAGTGTTGTTGCTTACGAAGGCTGACGCTAGAACTGTTGTACCGATAGGAGGCTCTTAAAACACTTCTATGTAATTAATATTACCCACACGGACTCATTCTTTCCTTTCTGGATTACCACTGTATCAACCATTTTCCTTTTCAATTGTTTTTCGTTCATGAATATGAACACATCACATTTTAGGTTCTGTTAAGGGGAAATGCTGTCAAAATATACTTTTTCAAAATCTATCCTCATTTCCTGTTTCCCCCATTTTCCTACTGCCATAAAGATTTTCTCCCTTTTCCTTCATTTTTTTTTTAATTTTGAAACTTTATTTTCTCTAACATACTTCTAAAATATCATCTTTATTGACCAATGTGACTATTTCAGAAAATATCTATTCTCAATTTTTACATTCATATTTATCTCCCTCCAAGCCCAACCCTTCATTTCAATTTCATCTAGAGTGAAATTCTCTCAATGCCCAAATCTTCTTGTCATCTGCAAGACCAGAGCTGTCACAAGAGTTCTTCCTACTGTTAGAAAGATTTCAGCAACACTGGTTTGCCAAGCCAGACATTGAATCTGGAGCCCAGAACACCTGTCATTCCTTTTTTTAAATAGTGTGGTCATAGTGTCATCAGCAACGTACATTATTTTGAGCCCTAACCTTATATAGGAGCACAACATCTATGACACATGGCTTGTACCCCCTAGCAGCCACAAGCAGGGTGTCACTCACATGACGGGCCACCCGTGTGGTTAAAGGGCTGGCGGAATCTGTCCCGATAGAGTCAGGTTGAAACCGGACAAAAAGAAAGGGTAAGACATAGTCAAATGGAAAGAAAGAGGGAGATGGTTCCCTGGGTTATTTCTTGGGTTAAAAATTAGGTTTATAATATTGAAAAATATATAAAATAGTTCTATTTAAAAACTTTCAAAAATACCTCTGACAGACAAAAGTGTATTTGTGTGTACTAAAGCAAAACTGTAAAAAACCTTTTTATATTAGCCAAGCAAGGTGGCTCATTCCTGTAATCCCAGCTACTCAGGAGGATGACGCAGGAGGATCACTTGAGCTCAGGAGTTAGAGATTAGCCTAGGCAACATAGCAAGACCCTCGTCCCCACAATAAAATAAAGTAAAATAATAAAATTAGATCAAACTTCTTTACATTAATTTTCTGAGCATTAAAAAACATAAGCAGAGTAATTATACTTGGCATCCGTTTATATACTCTAATCAGTTACTTAGTTGTTAACTGCCTCTAAAATGTTACAAATAATTTTTGAAGAATACATATTTTATTAAGACAGTATTGTTATTTTTAATTTTGTCCTAAAGTTTCCTAAAGACTTCTTAAAAGTTGAATTTTTGTTTAACAATTTGGAATTACTGGCGTTTTTAATTGACTCTTCTTTTAAACCATATTATTTTTTATTGATAAACCCTCTCTACAGGTGCTCAGATGAAGTCAGAGAAAATTATGCTGGATGGGGAATATTCTTAATTCTAATTCTTTATAAGGATATGTGCAAGTATTTCAGTCCAGGTATTATCAAAGTTTCTACTTCTGGTTTCCATCCAAATTACTTTCCTCAGCAAATATTTTTATAGACACCAACTCTTCAAATAAGATATCTCTATTTATAATTTTTCATGTTTTACAAAAAGTAAATACTACAAAATGTTAAGTCATCTTAACTTCATCCCATACTGATACAGACTATAAATTCATCTAATTAAAAATAAAAGTTCCATTAAAATAACTTTCCTGAAAGTAAGAATATTTCAAGTTTCTATTAAACTTCAGGATCACAGCTCCTATTTCGGTTCCCAGTCTCATTTCATCCTTGTGCCCTTTTATTGTAATTAAAGTCAGTACTTTCTCCTGTATATATATTTATTTTCAGATCTTTCTGCCTGAAATTTTTCTTTTTAGCAATTGCAGTTTTCTAAAATCTTTAGATTTGTGGTGTACCAATCATTACAATTTGGGGAAAAGAGTTTCAAATGATTTGGACTAAAACAGTTAAAATTCAGAGAACTTATTTACCAAAAATTTCAATAATTTTATAGAATATTTAGATCAACTTATATAAAGATTACTAACAAGTAGAACAGCACACACTTTTTTTATTTATAAGTTTTTTATATTCAAAATCAACCTCATAAGGACAATTTTAAGCTGAATTATTTTAACCAAATTTGAAAAAATTGTCATAAATGTCATTGCAGTAGTTTTTATTTTGACTATGGAATATTGTGGCTTGTTTGGATAGACACAATTTAAAAAATGTGCTTGCCACTAATTCCATATATATTTCTATCCCATAGGTTTCTTCACTTAGTAAGAACTTCCATCACACCACGATGGTGTGCTCCAACAAATTTTACACTTGTATGATTATTACAAAATCTATAATATTGTCTCAGTGTTGAATTTTTGAACTAAATTTATAATATTAGTCAAAATAGTGTCAGAAATTTCATTTTGAAAGAATGAACTTCCAAAATTTCACTTGATTCTATGAAACTATGGGACTCTGTCTTTTTTAACCAGAATTTTTTTGTGAGAATTAAGCCCTGAAGGAGGCATCTATTACCTATATCCATTGTAGGTAACAAATAAACTTTTCTGTGGATACCTGAAAATTGTATTGTAGCATCTTTGGCAGAAATGAGAAAAATGGTCTGTCAAATTACTCTTCTGTCCTTCCGATAAGAAACCTGACTGAACATGCTGATGTAAAATGCAGTGTTTTTGTTTGTTTTTCAGTTTTTGGCCAGGGCCGGGTTTGAACCCACCACCTCCAGTATATGGGGCAGGCACCCTACTCCTTTGAGCCACAGGCGCCGCCCTAATATGCACTGTTTGACTGTTGGTGACTATTTTCTTCTATAAATGGCACTGATTCCCAATAACGGCCATTGCTTTAGCTTTGGTATTATGCCCACAAGCAAACTCAGAAAGAAATGAATAAAAGAAGAGAAGTTAATTAAAATAATAGTCACTTTTAAAATGTACATAACGAATCAGTCTTCACAGCATTCTATGTAAACACCCTTCTAGAACCCCAGACAGTAATTGACTTGAGGCACTGTCTTCTTAAAACATCTACTAATTTTCTAGGCTGCTCTTGCTTCTTCAGCAGATCTGTATTCTTTTGGTGTCCGGTGGTCAACAACAGCACCACCCACCTCCGGTGCAACAAACGTTTGGTGCAAGTTATGTGCTCACCATCAGCTTTCTTAAGAATGAAAATTTAAAACTTAAAGTTTCTTAAATAGACGCCTGAATTTTTTATGAACTTATTTCTGCTAAAATGATTTATTACAAAAAAAAGTAGTATCACAAAACAGTAAGAGCAGCTGTTGACTTATGCTATAGAGTAAGTGACAAAATCACCACATTTGCACAGCTCTATTGTCTACTACGCAGGACAGCTCAGCTTCTAATTCACGTACACCCAGCAGAATTCCCCATTTTCACCACTGATCTTGCTGATGGAGGTTTGGCAGCTTCAGACATCTTTCAGACCCTGGCTGGAGCCAAGACAAGGCCACATCACAACTGGCCGGCAAGTGCAATGGCCACAAGCACAGCGATTCCTAGCAGTGTGACTCAAGACCGTGAAAAATTACCTATCCCTCCCCACTGCATCTGCACACATGTTGTTTAATCTGTGAGCACCTGCGCTCCTCCCTTGAAACATTAATTAGTTGTGTCTAGAAAGAGTGATGTAACTGGTCTTCAACTGAGTCCTTCTTTCGCATTCCGAGTCTCACTGGGACTCGAAGAGATCACGGCAGAAAGAAGACTTCAACACACAGTGAAGTCTACCAAACCCACCGACGAAGTGGTCCTGTGATTGTAACGTGACCGTTAACACTAAAGCTCTGTTAGAGAATGAAAAATCCTGAGCAAATGTTGAACTGGAGGGAGTTCAGGGCAACAGGAGAAGCCCAGACACTGTTGAAATTGAGACATATGTTACTTCTCCTATGACCTAACAAAGAAAATCAGTTAAACAGAATTTTTCTTAAAAATGTTAAACAGTTTGATGAAAATGTTTCAGATTGTATATGAAGCCAGTACATTGTACCCCACGATTGCACTAATGTACACAGCTATGATTTAATAAAAAATAAATAAAATACCAACAACAAAAAAAACCAATAAAAAAACTTACGTTTTTTGTCTTCTCGTGTTCAATAAAGATCATAGTCTTTCAAAATGGTTCCTCTACTTTAAGAAAAAAAATTCTTTACTAAAATGAGACTTTGTATATTCCAGTCGGCTTTACGACGTATTAGGTTGAACCAAATGAAAGCGCCTTCTTTGTAGTTCAAAAAGAGTTGACTATCAGCAAGTTTCTACTGATAATCCTAACACTTTGAAACAGTCCATAGTTTAGAAGGCATTTGAAGCTGAAGAGTAAGAAAGGATTTCGGAGGAACAACATCAAGAAAATATGCACATTCCAGCAGAGAATTAGAACACGGAAGATCAAGAGCTGAAGAAGTTATACAAAGGTCTCTGCTTTAATTATTTTTTCTAAAATTTTATTAAACTGTTTCTAGCAATATTTACCCTAAAATTTTCTCAAGGGGATATGAGTTCAGAAACCCAAAAGAAACCAGAGGTTCATAGAGGATGCCAGTAATTTGTCCGGCACTTTGCAAAGTGAGAAAGAGAATTGAAAACTGAATGGGACTGATTAGACAAGAAAAGAAAGAAAAACAAGAACAGATTCTCAGGGAAGACTGGGCCCTGCCCTGAGGTGTACCAGTCACGCACTTAAAAGCCTTTAACATCAAAACCCTGTTTAACACATGCTAACGCCCAGCTGGAGATGATTTTCAATTCTCCTCTTAATTTTTCTCAGGTGCTGAACTTGTAAGGATCCAACTACATGAAGCTCAAGTCACGGCTGACACTGTCTGACTCTAGGTCACAGTGTGGGATTTGTTGCAACGGTGAGTTATGAAGGAAACTATCTTATTTTAAGGTAAGATGGCAGGACAGCATGGGTGACTGGGGAGAGAGTCTCCTGCTCTTAGATGTGTGTTATGGTCACAGCGCTCTTAACAACCTAGCTATGGCAACAGACAGATATTGCCTTTCTATAGATGCTCTAAGTAAGGAGCTTGGACCAGTCAAACACGAAGGTGATGGCTCTGTTATTTCCCTCGGATCAGGACAATGCAAAATTAGCAGACTGCTTCCATTCTGATATTTATGTTCTTAAGTAACTCACAGAAAAGGAGAAAAAAGGGAGTCAAATCCCAGGAAAAAATTACAGAACAACAGAGGCAGGGTAGGGGTAAAGAGTGGATGGTGGGAAGCAGAGAGGAAGCTATGTGTGTGCAGAGCACGTCCTCCCAAACCTGCCTCTGGGAGCAGGAAAAGGAATATCCTTTAGAGTTTATTTTTGCTTCTTGCTAAGATCTGTGTGACCGAAATTCAGCCTTATTTTTTGTTTGTGTGTTTATTTGTTTCTTTTTTAAATTTTGCCCTCCTGCTGTTTTTCTGTTTGTTGAAGACTGAACACTTGGGAGATATTTTGTCTCTGAAGAAAAAAATAAACAAACTGCAGGGTAAAGTTCCATGTCTGGAAATTTTTCTTATAACATTCTTGGGGGCTTACATATTCGAGAAACTTCAAAGCATATGTTGTTAATCACTCTATTGGCATTTCATTAACGTTTACTATTCTCACTTATTAAATCTAAATGAAATCCTTATTGGAGACATTTCATATATAGTCCAATATTCTGTGAGCAAAGTGTCCACAGGCATGGAGAAAATTAACTTCCATGTGAGTCTTTCGGGATAGCGTTCTTTTCTTGAAGGATATTCTCAGGGAACTAGAAGATGCTGGTGTTTGTTACCCCACAGATAATTTGCCTGCAGTTACCCGGTTGGTGGATGAGGGTGTTCTGATTAGAGATACCACGTGGGTCATGAGGAGAGTTTTAAGATACAAGAAAATCCAGAAACATCAAATCTGTGCCAATGGAAACAAATGAGCCCCTCCCAGCAACACGATAAGCCAAGCAAACTGAAAGTTGCAAGTGTGAATCAGAAAGGACGTTGTCCTCTGTATTTCTGGGAAGTGAAATAATGGACGATAGCACAGTCTGTCTCGAAACTTTCGAAGTGACCTGGGTAAACAGACCATAAAATGACCATCCGGGGGTCATTTTATAGATGGGGAGACTGAATAATCAAGGGTCTAGGATTTACCATTGGTCATTTGGTGGTTACTGACGTAGTCACACCTTCTAACTCTGGCTCCCCTAATCCCACTGGGGAGATAAAGGGTTCTCACTTTTGGCCGCCCCATTACTAGTCCAGCATCCTGCGTTTGCTATGTGGCTGTAGGTCCCACAGCCTCTTGGTCTTCACTGTTTTATTTTTCTATCAACTTGGAGATTTTCACCTGTCTCAGTTGAAGGTCGGGAGTTAGAACAAATGAGTTAATTCTTCCTACGACTACCTTAGAAATGACCAAGCAGGAGGGTCTAGGGTCAGTAGATTTCAGAGAAATAACCCCTTCAGGATTCTGTTTATGGAAACGTCTCCACTGTTCCTCCAAAGATCAGAACACGGAGAACGTGAAGTTCAGAACATCTTAGTAGCACCAACCCACCTCATTTTCATTGTGGTCCTACCGCCTCTTGGCCACCATTCCAAATCCAAAAAACTCTGAAACCAAGTTATTTCTGGTAAGTGAGTTACTAAACTCCTTTAGCAACCAAATGGATATAAACTGATACACATTTATTTATAGACTTTAATTCTTCTAAGTATCGATATTCAGCAAGTATTGATGCCTTTGTTTTAAAATGTGCATCTCCAGACCCTGCTGGGGTGTGTGGTGTGTGTAATGGCACAGGTATTATATTACATTTCTAAGATTTGCAAAATCTCAAATTACAAGACACATCTGGCGATCTGAAGTTTTGAGTAGGCAGTTGTGGACCTGTGTCTTTCAGAGCCTTGGGAAAACTCTGTGCATGATTTGCCACTCTCGAGTGAGATGATGTAAGCCAGTTCTGAGTCTTGCAACTGGGCACCAAGCCTATGTTGAGTGGCAGCGTCTGTTACGTGTGCAGAGCATATGTTCCGTACCACACCGAAAGAAATCACATTGGCTTTCTCCAAGGACATTTCAGGGAAGTTCCTTCCAAGAACTGACAAGCCCCATAGCCTCATCCAGAAGCAATTCCTGTGCTTGGAGCACACGCATAAAAACGCACAAGCTGACGGAACTCGGCAAATACAGCAGAGTTTACAATCACACTACAATAAAAATTTCCCAAATGAAGTTCCATGGAAAACTATCTTGAGATGGAAAAGAATGGATTAAAAACATTTGCACGCCTAGTGCCCACTCTCTCTTGCTCTTGGAAACCGATGATGTATATTCTCCTATTACATGCTCTGGAAAATCCTGCAAAAGCAATAATACTAAGAAAAAAAATAACCGCTTAACTCATTTTGACCACAAAACTCATCATTTCTTAAAATACCTCATAACATCTCAAGGTTCATTAAGATTTCCATGAAGCAGACACTGGGAAAATTACTTGCTACCCACGGACGTTGGTAGCAATCCTGGCTTCTCTGGAGTTCCCAGACTGGATGACCACAGAAAAGCAGCTAGGAGACCAGGACACAAGGGGGGTCCCAGGCACTGGGGGGTCACACTGGGTAAAAGACTTGGGACCCTCAGATTCAGTCACTACTTACTGCCTTCACTGGTCCTGGTCAATACCTTCAGAGGGATAAAACAAGGTCCTTTAAGTAGATTGTTCTGGTTGGCATATTTTAGCTCAACATAATTTTTTTTAATCATGGTAAAATACACATAAAACTTAACATCTTAAAGTTTTTTTAATGTGCAGGTCCGCAGCATAAAGTCCACTTACATTGTTGTGCAATCATGACCTCCAATCACATCCAGAAATTGTTCATCCTCATCCCACCCGTTGAATGATAGCTCCAGATTCCCCGCCCTAGCCTCTGGAGACTCCCATGCTACTTTCTGTCTGGATGAATTTGACTACTCTATGGAATTGGCAAAAACATTTGTCCTTTTGCACCAGTCTTATTTGACTCAGTGTAATGTCCTCAAGTTTCACTCATGTTGCAGGAGGTGTCAGGATCTCCTTTCTTTTCTAGGCTGAATACTCTTCTGCTGTGTGCAGACCGCATTTTGTTCAACCATTCATTCTCTCATGGACTCTTGGGTTGCTTCCACTTTGGGGCTATTGCAAATATTGCTACTATAAACACGAGAGTGGAAATATCTGTTTAAGCTCCTGCTTTTCATTCTGGGAGAAATATACTCAGAAGAATTTCTGTGTCTTTTTTTTTTTTAATTTTTTTTTTGTAGAGACAGAGTCTCACTTTATTGCCCTCAGTAGAGTGCTGTGGCATCACAGCTCACAGCAACCTCCAACTCCTGGGCTTAAGCAATGCTCTTGCCTCATCCTCCCAAGTGGCTGGGACTACAGTCACTCGCCATAATGCCCGACTATTTTTTTGTTGTAGTTTGGCTGGGGCTGGGTTTGAACCCACC